>JAODJW010000050.1:7134503-7165795 GCA_026777045.1 Hyperopisus bebe
CTCATTCACCCTGAAAAGGGAAAGTTCCCTTTCCCGACCCCTTTCCCCAAAATTCCTCTAGTCATGTGGTTGTGTCCTTAAGCTAAGTCAGCTTGCATTCCTACAGTGACCAGATAAAAAAAAAATAATAATAATAATAAACAGTACTTTTCTAATTAACAGAGCTCTATACATTTAAGAAAGAAATAGACTTAGTTGTCAAAGACACACATAAATATGAGAATGACTTATATTTGCACACAAACTGAAGGGAATTGCAAAGAGTTACAGTGTGCTATTAGATCAGGCTGGGTTAATATCATTTTTGACAGATAGCAAATTTATGATTGATGACTGGGAGGATTTGTGAAATTGAGCACTTTTGACTGTATTTATTGCAGTCGTAGAATTATAGTTTTAACCTCAACTCAGTCAAGTCTTCGGGGCCTTTTGAGCTGTAGTCCACATTCACATAATTATTTGCATGCTAGCTAAATAATTATCACATGCAAAATCCAATCCATATTCCACAACCGCTTATAAAGTAAGAATTAGGGTGAGCCTTAATCTGAATGCTCATGACAGGGTCCCCAGATGCGATCCCTGTCCATCACCGGGTACACACTACGGACAGATTTGCATAACTTATTCATTCTGTCAGTGGGAGGAAACAGGAATGCCTGGAGGAATGCGGTCTGTTATTACACAGCAATGTGCGATATACCTGCTAATGAAACAGTCTACGAAACATTAAAACTTCAGAAAAAAGAAGCTTTTCAAAGAAGATTTGAAGCCTTTTTCAGATAGAAAACTGTGAAACACTGCACGATGTTTTTTTTTTGTATCTACCTGGAGTATTCAGTTGCAGGTTGATGCAACAGCTGGAAATACAAGGGCAGCCCGGATAAACAAACTACAGCTTGGTTAAAATAAAATGAAAGAGAAAGAGAACCTTACAAGACTGCTGACATGAATGAACTTAGGTTCATAATTGTCCATCCTCTTTTACACAAGACAATGTTGCAAACTTTCTCACATTGTGGCTAAAAGTCCCCATAACTTTCCTGGCTTTCACCAGAGACACAGAAGGACTGAAAGCTTCAGGTTCACTTCGGCTGTGATGTTACAGGCTTTCATTGCATTTTAATTTCAGACCTGAATTCATTTCCCATAGTGAGAAGACTCACAGGATAGGACTTATTTTGTTCATAGTTGTTTTGCTATATTTTAATCATTGCCTCAGAGAGTTATATTCATACATATCACGTGTGTCTACATGCATTTCATTGGACAACTCATTTTTACTTTTTGCATATTTAAACACTTTTGAAAGATTATACTTTATGTTCCTTGTGTAATTTATGTTAGTTACTGATTATCACTTAGTTTATTTGGTCGATAGCTTATTTTAAGGCAGCAGATCCTGAATTAATACTGCTAATTAGAATACAGAAACCCTGGAACTAAAATCGCTGTTTCTAAGATACGCAGACACACACCATACATCAGAAATTGCGTGATGAAATGGTGCATCTTATTTATAGGACTGAAACCATTTTCATGTTTCATATTCTGATATATTTTTATTATTATAATCTTATTCAGGCAAATTGAAATCTATGACACACACACACACACTTTTTTGAGTTATCTTTGGGGAGCAATGGAGCTGAGGTAATATATTATTATTATTGTTGTTGTCATCAGGCTTATTTCTTGCTTCCTAAACTAGGAACGCTCTCAATTTTCAAATAAAGAAGTACTGTCAGGTATGTATACAATTAAGTTATCATGTGTCTGTATACTAAGGGTTATTAACTAAGGAATTCAACAAACTGTGTCCCCACAGAGCTCAGTTTCTATTTATATTTGAGACTTCTTTGCCGTAGGATACCTGCAGGTATTTTGAGATAACTCTGCACGTTACCCTCCGTCTGGGTGACCGCGGGCATCAGTAGATCTGTTCTGCTGTTGGTGCGCAGGTGGATACGTCGTGATGTCACCAAGGACAGCCCTACGCCTTATCGATATCTTACTGCATCGCAAGCTGCATATTCCACGTGGCTGGCAAAAAGGGCTGGGCATTCCCCCTCCACCTTTCTGTCTAGTGGCAGGCAAAAAAAGAAAAGTGTTGAAACACTTTTGGCAGTAAGTGATGGCCAAGGTCATCACACATCTCGGGGTACGTTTATCAGCGAATCACGTCAAGAGTTTCAGGTGACGCTGAGAGTGCTCCTTGTAATCTGGGAGAGAAATAGAATGTAAGAAATGTTGTATATGGGAGAAGGTCAACCACTTGATTGCTTGTATGGAAATATTATATTCTGTTGTTACACTTTAAAACTGCACCTGTTAAAGTTTTGATATTTCATAGTTATATTTCAGGAGCTCCGTGCAATAGTAAAGAGCAGTTCCTATAGGCCTACTATTCCTTAGGCTAAAAGAATAAAGATGCTTATTCAAATAAACTGGTGTCTTTTTGTTTATTTTTATCTGCGAGCAACAGCCAAAAAAATAGCCTAAGTTGGTGTCCTTGAAAAATGATGGTGTTTGTACCACGGAGCACCTGCTTATTTTTTATGCTTAATAAATAGCTTGTTTGGTGGAGTAACCATATTTCATAACAATTTGTGAGCATGCTTCGAAACTGTTTTTGCGATGACGTGCCTGGGTACGTCCGGGGAGCGGGGTGGGGGCGCGTGCTGATTATCTGGCTCGCACCTTTACTGCCAGCGTGCGAGAATGGCAGCGGCGTCGGTTGTCCTTCCAGCGACGGCCTATCAATCTGCGCAGATGCCCACTCTTCATTATCCGCGGGGCTGGAGCGACTTTTACTGCCATGATTTCCTAACACATGCGCTGTCAGCCTCTTGGTTGAAATGTGACGGCTGTGGAGACAGGACTGGGCATATGGAAATCCTTGTTGGGGAGGTTTGAATCTCCAGGTACGAGTGAATAATACCTATGAGTTTTCCCAACTGTGTGTAATGCAATTATACCAAAGTAAAGCAAATGCTAACTACTTTATTATCAGGACATTGCTCACGGAGGATTTTTTTTTAATGCAAAGTTATAATTGCAATCTGTGGTAATAGGAACGTTTCATATGCTGGCATCGTTGCCAAACCGCATGTGTGAACAATGTCGGAAAGGGTTGCTACAGAAGGTGTCGGTTATTTTTTTTGTTCCATTCTCAGGCTGTTAGTTTGCTGAAGGACTCCTGGTTCCAAAAAAGAACGAAGCCACGTGCTTCAATATCAAATTAGTCAGCGAGGTTCATATTGACTGTGATACTGCATGTGTATAAATGAATGTTAAGGCTTCAGAGCCTAAGCAGCAAAGGTCCATATGGCATATAAAAATGTAAATTATTAAATGACAGAAACTGAGCAGCAGGAAACAATTAAAAAATTCCTACTTATCTTCTTTGTTAGACGTTTGCAAGCCCATAAGGAGAATAGTCAAATGCTAATTCTAATATACTAAATAAAAAATCTGTTTTTATTTCAAAATTAATTTCAAAACTGCTATCTCCTGGAGGTGTGAAGGAATGGAGATACCCTTCGAGCCAAATACACACTCAGAAATTATAATATTTATATTTAAATAATCTTAAACGTATGATTTTACAAACATAGCACATAACAAGCGACATACCTTGTTTGCTGACTGTGTGAAAATGAAATTGCCATCAATACACGGCAGAATTTCTCAATCTTCTCAATGTTATTTGTCCATTATGAACAGCATAGACATTTACAAAGTATTGTAAACAAGCAAAAGACCTCAGAGCGTTTTGGTGCACTGTGTGAAATGGCAGATGTCACTGACTCGGGGGGGGGGGGGGGGTTTGGGTGTTAACAGGCCAAGCGGTGTCACCTCCTGTTGGTTCCCAAAGGCCACCCTTTACCCTGTGACCTGATATGCTGCCATAAGTGACTTATGGTCTAAGTCATACCTACGCAAAGGAGAGTATTAGTGCTTAGAAGAAGGGAGGTGGGTTTGAAAGGGCTGCAGCCCGGATGTGGCGCGTGAGGCGTAGCCCTTTGATGAATTTGGCCTCCGTTCCTCTTCACTTTCTCTGGATAACGGCCACGGGAAACGTAAGTCACCGCAGTCAACATATCAGATAATGTCACATCCGGAGGGAGGCACCCTCTGCTGCCATTTATGGGTGTCCCCTGTTGAAGCACCAGTGCCACAGGAAGAACAGTGCCCCCTATAGGCCATCTAGTTATGGATGAAATGAACCAACCCTGCTTAGCTTAAGATGCATGGGGATGGATGGATGGATGGATGGATAGATAAAAGGAGTGGTAAACTGCATTTAACAATTACTGAAAAAAGAAAAATTAGAATGAGATGTGTTGCCACAGTAATGTAGGGAACATCAAGTGCATTCTTTTCTCTTGGCGTTGAGCAGAGTAAACGTGCTGGAGATGCAGTGTAGCCCCTTTGGATTTTGCAGGCATGGAAATGGCAGATGCAGTTCTGTGAAGGCAGCTACTCCGTTATAGATATTGGCTTGGAGACGCTGCCGGGTTCTGTATCTGTCAGTGTGGGTGCCGTCCGCGGTGGCACGGAGAGAGTTGCGTGACAGGTGTTAGACATCACGCTATGACATTATGAGATCCACTGCTTCCCTGTTGTTTGTATAGAGCCTTAAATACCTATGCTGAATTATTATTTTTTTTTTTTACTGTCAGTAAGCAGAAGGCTACATGCCTATATATACAAACCCCTACCACCTACCAACCACTGAAACGTTGTCACCGTATTTTGTACAATAATGTATATTTCAAATTGGCTGCTGTAGAAAAGGACTGGCATCCTGTCCAGCGTGTCACTTTGCCTTGTGACCTCTACTCTCTGCCAGTGTTTCCCAAACCGATCCTCGGAGACCCACAGATGGTCCATGTTTTTGCTCCCTTCCAGCTCCCCAAAAACGTGGGCTGTCTGGCAGCGAGCTGGGAGGGAGCAAAAACGTGGACCGACTGAGTCTCCAAGGACTGGATTGGGAAACAACTGCTCTCCAAAGCAGGAGAACCAATACGAGGGTGGATGATGAATTCATGAAATATCCACTTTTAAAAAAAATATTCATCTAAATATTAGTATTATTGTGTATGTCAGTCAATGAAAGTCTTTTAGATATGGCAGTATTACAGTACTTGTTTTGGTTTTGTGGGTCTTCAGTCATGGTTTCATATTTCTTAGGAAGCCTTAGCAAGAAGACGGCATGGGAAGCGGGAGAGCTTGGGGCGCTTACCATCAACTTCATAAAAATGCATCTGTTTAATATGTTACGTCCTGCAAATTTTAATATTTTGAGCCCGTCTTGGATTCTAAGCTATCTTTGCTGCGTCATTCTATTAATAATTGCATCGCTGGATCCAGGCCTGGTGTGATGAATGTAGCACGCATTCAGACCAAATGTTGCATGAAATGAAATTCGGATAAAGCTACTTTTGATGTCTCTGAGTGGTCTTTGTAAAGCTGGATTAGAAGTAAAGTCTCTGCCATCCACCAGGATCATAAATAACGCCAGAAAATAGACAAAAGGCGATAGATTGCATTTGGAAAGGGTTTGAATTAGATTTTTTTTAATCAAAGTTTGGATTTATTGCAATTACTTTCACAGCCTTTACTCTCAAATTAATCTATCATTATCATTTTCAGTAACTGGCTGCTTAAACAATGTGTCTGTTTTGCTGACACCTGCAGTGGCTGTTGAAGGTAAAGCAATTTGTCAGACATGATTTCTGAGGACTCAAGACTAATGTCTCTTTGGTCATATCTAATTAGCGCCTGGAGTTCTGCAGTTTAACTTTATACAGAAGCAGACTGCACACTTGATCTTTGAGCTTTATGCTGGAAGACCATGTTGTCGCTGCTAATTTAAAAAGAAAATCTCCGATGTTAGATGCTACGCTATTAGCAAAGAACTTTTCCAATAAAGCGCTGGCATTTCTCATTAATAAATGATTGTAATTTGTGTATCATTATTTGATTACTTGTTCTTTGTTTACTAATTTACTTTGGAATTATACTCACAATATGGTTACGATTTATTCATTAAATTTAGTTTCTGATTTTTTTGAATTTTTCTTAAACTAGATTCGTTACCTCTTGTTAGGGCTGTAACTCCACGTAGCTTGTTATTCTCACAATGTGTTTTTAAACGGGAAAGGTGCTGAGCAGAGAACTGAATCTGCACTGCTTTCAGCAGGTGCTCTGTTGAAATTAAAGGACAGTCTCACTGGTTTAGCTTAAAATTGGCAAATGAGCTTTAAGAAAGTGTCACAGAGACGTGCGGAATACCACGGAAAGCTCCAGAAAAAAAAAAAAAACATTGCAATAATAGTAAATAAGAAAATTAATTAAACCACGTTCTCAGTTCTCAGCCTCAGAGTGCAGCCATCAGATTATTCTTGTTACGACCCCCCCCCCCAGCACTACAGCCACTACTGGGACTTATAAATAACAGCTGCATCTGTGTCACCTAAGAAATTACACCCTGGGAAGTTAGATTGCATTGAAAGCTTCCTCTGGAAAAACAAGGAAAGAGGCTCACAGCAACATGCAATAAATTTCAGACTTTATTAGCACAAGTGAGAAAATATATATCAAGCGCTAGTATACTATATTAAAAGTAAATGCATATCAGTATACAGCACTTAAGCATGCATCGCCACCTCCGGGCCCTCGAGCAAGGCCCTTAGCCTCCAGCTGCATGGCTGCTGCATGGGTGCTGCATGGGTGCTACATGCTGGCGGACCCTGAGCTGTGACCCCCGCCAGCTTGCTCTCGCCTGTATTTGTATTTGTGTCTCTTGTGGAGAAGAAGACGGAGTAGGCAAAAAAAAAGAGAATTTCACCATTGATATCAATTAAGTATCAGAATTCTATTCCATACTATACTATTCTTCACATACCTGAGAAAAAACGGTTGCATATGTAGATATGCCATTCTTACGATATTAAGTACAAAAAAAGGACTCTATAGCCTGCAAAAATGATTCACATGGCTTACCATATGCAATGTTAAAGCCACAACAATCTGGAATTAAGTGCCAAAGCTTCTTTTTTTTCTAAATATTTCAATTCCACCCTAAGCAATACTTCCGCTCCTTAGATTTATTAGGAAAGCAACATGAGATTATAACAACTGAACCAAGGAGGAACAAAGAAGCAGCGGATATTCTGCAAAGAGGAAAAATCAAACTAGTTCCAGCACGAACGTTTCCATTAAGACTGAACTGTACATGACCTCTATAGAAAAGAAACGCTCCAGTGAAATTATGATTGCATTTGTTTTTTTTTTTGAAGAAATAAAAATAACTGTAAAAAGTATTGTTCTATTACACCAAAACAAGAATGCAATACACTCACCATACATTAACATTATATAACCTAGCTACTTCAGACATCTTTGAGTAAACATATTTAAAACAGTGCATGAATTTCATATTTTATTAGTACCATTTCTCATCCTTATTATATAATTAATGTTTTTCTTCCGAAACCGCATTGCATGTGGTCATCACTGCCAAATCTCCATGTTCTGCTCCATCACTGAAGAGAATAAATACCTCAGTCTTCCAAACATTCTCCAAACAGCCATCTTATGGTTTGCAGCTTGATTCAGATTATTTCATACAATAACGTCATCTGTGGGGCATATAACTGTAGGATTTTTAAAATAAACATCGTCCTGTGAATTGTTTGTGTCATTCCCATTGCAGCTGGTCTGCAAATGACTATTTTAGACTCTTCAAAGCATCGTCCTTTTGTTTTGATGACAGCACTGCAGACTCCATACATTTCTGATGTAGGCTGCTGGAATGCTCACTAACAGTCCCTAATGCGTTTACATATGTTCTGGGCACAAACTGGCTACCTTGCTCATACTCTTCGATCCAGTTCATCCCAAAGCAGCTCTATATGGTTTAGGACGGGAGATTGTGGGGGGCCAGGTCATCTGTCACAGCACTCCCATCTTCTTCCTATCGGTCTGTAAAAAGGATTTTTGTATTACATATATATTCCTGGGAGGTGTTAATGTTAAAAAAAAAATACAAATCATTTTGATACAGGAGAAAGTGTTACAAAAATGTGAAATGAATCAGACATTCATTAGCATGAATAAATTATCAATTAATTGCTTAAAGACAACCATTTGCACATCTGTCTAGATCTTCTTCACCGAATAATAAATAAATAAGATGAAATAAATTAAACAAGCATATAAGCTGAAAGGTGAATGAAACATTTAATTATTCAGTATCAATAAATCTACAAAGACAATGTAGAAGATGCAGGTTATGTATTCTGGCTTATAAAAACCATGCTGCTCCACGTCACGTTCTTCCAATTATATGTTCAGAAGAGATGCACTGCCCACACAGGCCTGTGGTCTCCAGACAACAAAGACGACATCCAGCTGTGTGCAAATGCAATTCGAGCGAAATGAAGGAGAACGAGGAGGGTCAGAGAGGAAGCACAGCCGGCGATAAGAAAATTGGCAAGGATGTGGGTGACGGTAATGGACGAAGCAGAGCTTCCAAGCCCGTGGTGGGTGTCAATCACTGCCTGGTTCTGAACAACAGCAAGCAAACAGGAAGTGGGTGAAACCTGTCGATAAGTGAACGGCCCACCTTGGGTTTCAAAACCGCATTCTTTGCGGCAAGTGTTTCATGCTGCAGTCTTCAGACATTTTCAGTAGAGCAGGTACATCGTTTTTCACTATATGAAGCAGTCAGCCCATCTCGCTAAGTGATATCCTTCGTAACGGTGGTCTCAGATGTTGTATTTTCATTTTAGCTTGACGTAAACCATTTTGCCACGTGATATTTGCAAATCATAGATTTGTAGACAGACAGTGCAGTGGCAGAGTGGTTTGGGCCGTTTGCCTCCTGTCCCTGCGTCTAGGCTGATCTCCAGCCTGGCTCTCTGTGTGTTGAGTTTGCATGTTCTACCCATATCATTGTGAGGTTTTCCCTCACAGTCCCAAAATTATGCTAAGGTGTCTGTATAATTTGTGTGTGTGCCCTGTGATGAATTGGCATCTCATCCTGGGCGGTTCCCTGCCTTCTGCTCATAGCTTCCAGGATGGACTCCACACCCGTGCAGCCCTGTAGGAGAAGCTGGTACAGAAAATGGATTGATGGATTTGCGATCATAATCTGCATGGTGTAATACCTTTAACATACATTTACTGTGTTTAAAATTGTCTTAACTTGAATGTTTATTGTTTATAAATGAACGAATTGTACAGCTGCACTGTGTTGGGTTGGCACCCCATCCTGAGATATTCCCTGTATTGCGCCGGTAGAGAGATAGGCTCCAGACCCCCGCGACCCTCAACTGAACAAGCCGTTACAGGAAATGGAGGGATGGATCTATGAACAGACAACTTCTCAGTCAAAGATGTACGTTACTTGACTAAACATTATAATTATGGATTGTGAAACTTTTATTTAGTTTGGACTGTGTTTGAAGAAACTTCTGTCCTCTTCTGAATCAAACATGCATAAAATGAGATTTGTAGAGCAAGGGTGGGGGTGGGTGGGGATTATCAATCACATATTTTTTTGTGTCCATTTATATGAAAGTGATGTGTTTATCACTCAAGTTTCATTTGCTCTCCAGAACCAAGGTGAGTGAAAACGTTAAAGTGCCAGAAAGTGGATGTTAAGCTGAATTGTCATTTTGTTGCATCAAGACCTTGAAATGAAGAGTCATTTAATATCACTGGATCTATGACTCATTTTTTATCTTGTGGACAAAAAGAAGATGTTACTAATAGAATCTGGGAAGCCAAAACCTTGTTAGGGAATTCTGTTATTTTTCCCAACCCGCTACATCAGCATGTTAGATAAGCAATCTTGCTTTCTTAAGTAAAAACTCCACCATTTTGTGACCAAAAATATTAAAAGATGAAAAGCCTTCACCATTTCCGGAAGCAGAATAGAATAAAATAGAGCATTTATGGTAAGAAATAATGGAACGGGGAACCCAAAGCGACCTTTAAATTGATAAACATGCCAGAAACCGTTATTTAAATGTTTTTCAATGTTGCCATGGCATTAAACACAAACAAAGGATCGAAATGACCCTACATTTTCCACACGGCGACAAACACATTAGCATTGTCCGTCGGACGGCTCCATTATAATGAACAGAGCTCAGTCCTGCTGGTTCCTCGCACAGAAAATGGACAGCATGGGGGACACGTTTTGAAATGGCGCCATTGAAAGTATTATGACTCTCCATGGAGAGAAAATCAGCTGGAATCTGCTGCTCCTTTCCAATGTATTGGTCTGCAAATGTCACTTGACTGCCCTTTCCACAGGACCCACGCCTACCATTGGGTAAGTTCTCAGTGGCTCTGAATAACTTTATTGACTCAAAACAGAGGGGTGTGTTTGAGAGCAGTGATACTTGGATGAATGCAGGAAATGGTTCCGAATGCCTGGTGAGGTGTTAGATGAGTCCCATGGGCAGACGGCCACGCTTAACTCTGCGAAATGCTGTATGGTGGGAAATATATCGGAAACTAAGTGAGGCGACCCGCTGAGTTAACAATTCAGAAGTGCACTTTGCCGTTTTCTGTATTTCTGTCTAAATGCCGCTTGGGTCTTGCTGGTGTCCACCATCACTAGTGGGTAAACATATTTTTAGACTGCAGAGGATCATTAAGCCCCAGAAAAATGAGCTGGACTATCAGTGACATAAGGGACGAATCATAGTTATAAAGCCTGCATTGGATAAGTGGTTGGAGGATGGATGGATGGATGGATGGATGGATGGATGGATGGATGGGTTAGTAATTTTTCATAGCATGACTCTATATTTTCCAAAGACTTCTGCCAAGCTGTACAATGTAGGAAAAGTCGATTGTCTTGGCCAGTGACTGAAGGTTAGACTGAGGCAGATGAGATTATCTAGGCAGGAGAAAACATTGTAATCATATATAAATGTAATCATATATATATAAAAGAATGACAAGGATGTTGTATTAGACAGCAGGCTCATTACCAGAGGTAGCTAAAAATGGTACTCGTTAGAGTTATGACACAAGCTTTGACTGTTGGGGGAGACAGGTACAGGCAAAAAGGTAATGCACACAGGTAAGATTTATTGTAAGAATTACAACACAAGGACGCATGTTGCAATTATTCTGATGAAAGACTGAGAGACACACTGAATGTGCATTTTCAATATATTATTTATAACACCAAGATATAATTGCATTATTCAGCAATCCTCCGCATTGTACATCTTTTAATCTGATAATATTCGGTGTGAAATATAAGCATGCAGTACCTGAACATTTTTCTTAATCTTATTTTAATTTATATCCTGAGATCTCCCAGCAGTGACTCACATTAATCATTCATCCACCAGTGAAATATGGCTCCTGAGATATGGTGGTCTACTGTACATATATACAATAATGCAACATTCCCTTAAAAAACAGAGCATGTTGATTGGATTCTGTGTGTGATTTGTCTTGATGTTCTTTGAGAAAGGTGAGATAAGGGAGGCAGAATGGAAGCTCTACATGGATCCACAGAATTTTTGTTTCTCCAAAAAAAAAAAAAAAAACATATTTAAAAAGTTACAGGACATATTTGTGAACTATTTACTATTTGTTTATCCTGAATTGACAATCAGCAATAAAGAAGCTTCATTATATGAAGTGCATGATATTTTCCTCATGATATTAACCAAGTTAAAGAGATTACTAGTAATGCAACTAAATCTCCGCAAAATACAGATGATGATACAGATATATGGTTATCATAGTTTGGAAACTGCATAGACACACGGGTAATACATCTTTACCCAATATATACTGTACAAATTACCACAAAGTGTTTGCCAGCAGTAAATCTTTTACAGATGAAAGAGATCCCTTATGAAGACAGAGATGAAACAGTAGATTAGCAAGACAGAAGAGGCCTGAGACTTTATGGTAGTAGAGAATAAAGAATTTACTTTCTATTTTCCTTTTTTCAGGGGAAAAACAGATTTGTAAAGGATTTTTCTTCAGTTCATTGCAATGAAAATCCATATTCAGTTTTATGATGTTTGCCTCAGTTTATGGATAAATGGCTTTTTGTGTGTGTGTGTGTGTGTGTGTGTGTGTGTGTGTGTATGTAGGTATATATATACAGTATATATGGAGTTTACTAACAATTATTCAAAGAAAAACAAATTTAAGAAATTCAAGTAATTACATCATGCATGTCTGCAACTCCTGAAACCCTATAATCATACAGCTAAAGGTAATTTTATACAGACGTAAATTTACGTAGCTAATCTATGAGGCAATAATTAAACTCTTAATCAAAAGCACAGTGCCGACTCCCACTAATTGCTTGACTGGAGATTTAATCATTCTATGCCCATGAATGATTGAATTGCAAGTCTTCACATTGAATTGCAATTGAATTACTGCTATGCATATCTAGATGACTGCTGATCTTTATACAGAAGTGACCTTTTTAGTCAAATTCCACACCCACATGGCGTTTTCAGTTAAGCAGGGAATTGTGATGTATTAATTGTTCCAAACTTCATTAACAATCAACAGACGAATTCTATCCCATTTTCTATAGTGCAGATAGGAATTATTAATTGATAATGTTATTAAATGTAACTTCCAATATCACACTCTCCTTTGCCAATTATACAAAACTCTCGCTTAAATATTTAATGTTCTATTATTCATATATCCATTAATGGTGTGTATTTGTCTGTCCATGTAAAAAAAAAAACATAGAAATCAAGAACTGTTTCTCAAATTGATCAAAGAATTCTAAAGATACTTTGTTTACTGCAGGTACACATAACCTATGCACTAAGTATTGTAAGAGACTGTAAGACACATGGGCTGCACATATCTCTTATTAAGTATTCAGTACCCCAAGCTGACCTGTCAGCGATGACTTTCTTCCAGCTTATACATCTTTTATAGCCAGTCATCTTTGAATTGATATGTAACCCGTACATCAGTATTCCCTTAGCGCCTGCATGGATTTAACTGCAAGCCCAAAACATATTACATAATCAAGTACGATGAGGTGAGATTAACATTGAGCCCTGAGCTCTAACTTTTAAAAAGAGATAAAATGAAGGCATTCTTGCACTGCTGAGTGTTGCATACTGTAGCTAAAATCATGACGTGGACTATAAAGATGCAAAATTGTTCACCGCTTATTGTGTTATACTTTTGAATATATGCAAAAAACAAAACAAAAAGACAAGACCCAAAATTAATTGCTTCCAAATCACGATCCCAGAAATAAAAACGCTAATAAAGATAAACAAATAATCAAAACAAACAAATTAATAAAAGAACAATGTGAGCCTGTGGTGTTCATATATTTATTTTCTTCTGACAAATAGTAATAATACATTGGAGGATTCTTGCAAGACGCAGTACATTCCTACAATGAGGATTAAATGAGCGTGAGTTATAACTAAGTATTAAATTTTAAAGTGAATATAACCTTCACAATGATGTAAAAATTTCATAACCTTAACATACATATTTAATGGTAGCTTTTAAAAGAAGACTTGCCTCCACTGAGATATGAAAATATGACGCATGTCCTTTAATTTTACCCCCCTTTAGAGCTTTACCCTCAGTCAGTGTAGAGATGATAAATGCTTTGGTAAGACCAGAGAAGCCTTTTCAGAATGTAAATAAAGGAGTCAATGTAAATTTCATTCTAATCTATGCGTTACAAACTGCCAGTTTTATTATTGTGTATTTATACTATATAATGTAGCACACAGGTACAATAATTTTACTCTACTTATTAGCAGTGGTAATTGAACTAGTCAGAATGAGTAGTATTGGTAAAATCTTAGTGGCGTTCATTAAACGACCTGGAAAAAGAAGCACACATTGGATCATCTATTCTAGACATTTTATTTAGCTAATATTAGTGTATATTTTATGAAGAGCAGTTCTGTGCAGCACTGACTGCAGAGATTCCGATTTGCACAGCTCCCATAATCGCCAAAACTTCAATCAATACGAGAGAACTGAGAGATGGCCGTCATCTATCCAGCAGGATGAGATTAAATATTTTACATGGATGTTTCTCATTTTTCATGGATTTCCTGCTGCTTTTATTTTTCTATAGATGACAGTTTGGAAGCTGACAGGTAATTACTTTAATTTATATTACTTGACAGATTAATTCTTGCCTGTTTGTTTAGATCATTTTAATCCCCCCGGACCCCCGAGAATAAATATCGTCTTAAAGCCGTGAATTGGTGTTAGAATAGGAAACATGTCTGTGGAATCATTATAAGTCAATGAATTACTTTATTTCTGGGGTCTCTCAGTCAGTGTTTCTTACTATGAAACATCCATCCATCTTTTAACAGGATGATGGGGGGGGGGTATTCAGGACATCATTGGGCACAAGGCCTGGGGGGCACCCTAAATGGGAGGTAAGATCATCACAGTGTCTTCATATGCACACACACTCACACACCATAGTCAATTTAGTGCCCACATTTAGCCTAACTGCATCTCTCTGAACGATAAGATCAGCCAATCAGCAGAGGTAGATCTCGACTCACACGCACCTAGAGCAGACACCGGCTTAGAACCCAAAACCTTGTGAGGCAGCGGTGACATCATACTGAAAAGCAAACCTTAGCTTATACACTTCACAAACACACAGTATATATGCACAGATATCCGTATACCAAATAAAGCAGGCCTTTATCCCAGAGTGTTCTCCTACTGCAGTTAATTAGTTTTGTCAGTCATCTGTCTCAAATTGGATTACTACGCCTTTTTGAAAGGAACGAAAAGTGCGAACGCATTAACAGCTAGAGAGAACCTGGAGGAATACAGACAATATGGAAACATTACAAGGTTTTAAAGAAATCAAAAAATCACTCTGCCCCATTGCTGCTTGTTTTCTTCCCCCAAGTTTCCAATTCTTACACGAATGTTTCAGTCATTAACAGTTAATGTTAATTAGCCTATATATTCTGTTACAGAATTTACTTTTTTCAGATCACAGTAAACCACTGATAACTGAAACTACTGTATTTTGTGTCTGATCACAGATGCTTTAATCTGATTTTGAGATCTTGCAGTTAGTGTTTAGCCTGTAAATAGAGCATATATACGAGACAATGATGCCCGTTGTGCCTTGGAAAGTGCCGCAATGTTATTCAAAAGCTACTCAAAAGTTCTGACAATGGTACAATGTTATCTAGTATAAAAAAGGAGGAATTAAAACAGATTTAGTGGAAGAAGTGTGCAAACACGATCACAGTAGCCATCACTAATGGAAATAACTGTTAATGCAGGAAAAGATCAATACCAACCATTGAAGAACGTAACCTTACTAGGCCTGTTTGGCAAGACAAAAGCATGCTACTTTTGGCTAAACTTTAGCGCATGTGGCAGCTTGCAGTGGCGACAATGAGACGAGACGAAAGGCCCAGAGTGAGAATATACAGCTCGTGCTTTAGCGCCAGAAGCGCTGGTGTGTTTGCCGTGGTGGCAGCGCAATAAAATAAAAATCATTTGCTTAGAGCAAGGAGGTAACAGGAGAAAGCAGCCTTATCCGGTGGTAGAAATGGTGTTGAGACAATACACTGTGATTTATGGCCACCATTATGGTGAAGGGCGGACAAACAGGACTTCTTAGTCCCGCTATAAGAAATGGGGAGAAAGAAGATCGATGATACTGAGCTTGCTAGTGTAAACAGGAAGTGATGTCGGAGCTTCCTGCTATGCCTGTTATGCATGCAGCTTTATGCTGAGAATGCCCGAAAGAGACAGGCCAAGCATATTAATATGACTTAAATGTTAACCCCAAACCAGGTTGAAAAAGGAAGAGCGTTTTACAAAGGACTAGCTAACCAGCTAATCTATAGCACCTCAGTTCTGGGATGACATTGGTCCTCTAATTGTAATGGATCCTGGGGATGGATCGGACACAGGTGCTTGTGTTGTCTGCCACCTGGAAGGCCCTGCCATGTAATCGCCAAAGTAAGATGACTAAGAAACACTGGGCGCTGAGACCTTGAGGCAGATATCAGAGATATGAAGGCAACAGTAGGGAAAAGCTCAAGACAGAGACGTCTGGAGATTCTTTGTTGATGGCCTATGCACCCAAAGGGGTAGAACACACTACTAGTGCTTAGTGGTATAGAAAATATACATTCCTGTGCAAAAATCATAGGCAGTCAAAGAAAATATGTATCTGGCTACAAAGTGTATAATACCTCAGAAATAAAACACAATTTATAATTATAATATATGCAGACTAACAGTAACCCAATTCAAAATAAACACAAATGTCTTCCGTTCTCCAGAAAATTGTGGACCTGCTGTTGGACGGCTAGATGACCGACGCAATGCCTCCCACACCTATCCTGAGGGGCACCTCAGCCATTCCACGTACAGTATTTGCTAAATTTCACCACCTGCTCAGCTCTGTGAGGTATTGAGTAGCCAAACGAGGTGTGTTCTACTGGTCGAGTCAAAACAAGTCATGGGTTTGTTGGATGGTCACTGCAGATATACTGGGCTGACTTTGGGAGAGCTTTTGAAATGGCTAAGCTGACATACTTTGACAGACATACAGCGCCCTCCACAATTATTGGCACCCATTGTAAAGATTTTTAAAAAGGGTTTAAAAAAAATGCACCGCTTACTGAAGTAGCTTCATCTCACACTGAAAAATATAGAAAAATACAACCTTTCTTTGAAATAAATTTATTCAAAGAAAAAAAAAATCTTCATCAAGAAATAATTATTTCTAACAAAAATACACGTGCCACGATTATTGGCACCACTGTAAATTATGGTGAACACAATGTAACTGAAGCATGTTTCCCCTGTAAATTGTACATCTTAGAGTTGACTGGAGTGTGTAGGAACCTTCAAGCTGTAATCCATGACTTCCTGGTTAACTGGGGTACAAACATGAGGTGACACAGAGCTCAAATTCCCTTAGTCATCCATCAACATGGGAAAGATAAGAGACACACAGACCAAATGTGGGAGAAGTGGGCTGACCTTCATAAATCAGGGAATGAATATTAAAAAATAGCTACTCACCTAAACATGCCCATATCTACTGTTAGGGCAATAATAAAAAAGTGGACAACAACTGGAACTGTTAAAAACCTGCCTGGAAGAGGACCCAAGTACAATGAGGAGGATCGTAAGAGAGGCAAAAAAAATCCCCAAGGATCACGGTTAGTAAAATCTTGGGGTTACCAAGTCTCAGAAAAAAACATCTGACGCCACCTTCATGCTAACAGATTATTTGGAAGGTATGACAGAAAGAAGCCTTTTCTGTCAGTTAACCACAAACATTAGCGCCTGGAGTTTGTGAAACACTACTACAATTTTAACTGGAACCAAATGTAATGGTATGATGAAACAAAAATGCAGCTTTTTGGCAGTAAACATTTAAAGTAGGGTTGGTGTAAAAAGAAGGATGGGTATAATGAAAGAACCTTATCCCAACTGCAAAACATGGTAGAGGTTCTGTGATGTGAGGCTGGTTTTCCTCCAAAGGCCGTGGAAATCTTGATATGGTGGATGGCATTACGGACTCCATGAAACACCAGGACATTTCTAATCAAAATTTACCTCTGTCAAGAAACTGAAACTGGGCCGGCACTGGATCTTCTAGCAGGACCATGATCCGAAGCACATGTCCAACTCGACACAAAGATGGTTAGCTGACTGCAACATCAAGCTTCTGCCATGGCCATCTCAGTCCCCTGACCTGAACCCCACTGAAGACTTGTGGGCTGAGCTGAAGAGGAGAGTGCACAAGAGAGGGCCTAGGACCCTGGGTGATCTGGAGAGATTCTGTAAAGAGGAATGGACTCAGATGCCCTGCTCTGTATTCTCAACCTTATAAAATGTTATAGGAGAAGACTCAGTGCTGTAATACAGGCAAAGGGATGTTGTATTTAATCCAACGGTGCCACTAGTCATGGTGTATGTGTTTTTTGTTTAAAATTATTATTTCTTGATGAGGGATTTATTTTTCTTTCAGAATATTTATTTTAATGAAAAGTTGGATGTTTGTCATTTTTTCAGTGTAATACGAAACTACTTTACCAAAAGGTGTTTTTTTTTCCTAAACCTTTTTATGAATCTTTACAAGAGGTGGCAATAATTGCGAAGGGTGCTGTAATATCATAGTTTCACATCGACGTGAAGACCATTTCAACATCTTGACTTTTGCACAGTGCTGTACCATCAGAAAACTCATGTGCCCAGATAAAGGCATACATACAGAAGTTTTAAAAGGTTTTAAGAAATCTGTTTTCATTACTGTACATACCTAGTAATATATTTAGATTTACTAAATGTCATGACTTGCTTGTCTGACCCTCCTGTGTGCCACACCCCCTTGTTACCTCGTGTGGAATCCCGGTGTTTTTCAGCTGTGTCTAGTTGTTAATTGATTCTATGTAGTGCTTCCGTGTCTGTCTTACCCCTGTCCGGTCATTGACTTTGGTTGACGTCTGTTTCTGCATTCTGTGCTGTGTCTGCTGGTTTCCCTGAATAAACCCTGTTTTTTCCAACTTCACGGCGTTTGTGCTGCTTCCCCGGACAGATCCATGACACTAAAACAACGCGGAAGCATAAGCATCTCAGTATTTTGTTAATATTCTGGATAGAAAATAAAATGGATGTGTCCGCCAAACAAGTCACTGTCGTCTGTCTGCTCCCTGAATCATTTCCATGTGTCCTGTGAAGGACTACCTCCTGTCCAGGCTGTTCCTAGCCGTGTCCTGTGAAGGACTACTTCCTGTCCAGGCTGTTCCTAGCCGTGTGTCCTGTACTGCTTGAAACAGGTTACAGCAGCTGGAAGGTGGAAGGGTTTGTTTTTTTTTATTTTTTCGGAAAAAGCCCTCTAAAAATGCCGCTATTTATGTGCTCGTGTTATTGTTTATTTACAATTATTATGCACGATGCAAGCAGAGTGGCATTTAAACATGAACTCCTAACCTGAAGCTTGCAGAGTCAAGTAGCAGTTTATTTAAATTACTCCGGTAAAATATTAAGCTTTATAAAATGGGTAGAATTTTTTTTTTTTGAGCTGTTAGTGACTCAATGAAAGTGTCAGCCAGGTAATGAAATGTAAATTCGTGATGTATTAACCTTGGCTTCCTATCAGATACAAGGCATTATTAAAAACATAATATTAAATCTCCTTTCTGAATGGATGATGCATCGACTCCTTGCCTCCTTTGGGACGACAAGGAACTTTTGGTTGTGTCAGGAGGGCAAGCTCACGAAAGCTAACTACAGTAGCTAACCTTTTACTCATTTACAAAAGGGTGGTCACTACTTACATATTCATAACGCTTGGAAGGGCAGAATGAAGCTGATAAATGATCTGGCAATATAAGCGTCTGACGTCTTCGCTTCAGGCAATGGCTGCCTGTTTTGTCAGTCATCGTTACGGATTTGGTGGACGAGGCTGATTCGATTGGTCAGCGCTAAAGCCACTGTGTCTGATCTACTTCAGATACCTAATTCAGGGTGAGACTGATTTCAAAGACAGTGTGGAGTAATTAAAAAGGAGTCCATATATTTATTTCAGATTAAGGGGTTTTACACAGACACATTGATTCTTGAGGAGACCTTCAGCTCAATGCCAGTCCATCGTTTGGCAAATACTACAGACCCAGATTCCGCACACACATGGCTGCCTCTGCGAAACAAACTATCTACCCCAGAGGTGTGAGACTACAGTGCTCACTACTGAGCCTTCATGTCTTCTGATGTATAAACATGTTACGGGTTATTGGAATCTGAGCTTCTCCGAATGAGTTCTGGGAAATGCTCTCGAATGGGAACGGCGAGAAAAGCTAACAGAAGGACTCACTGGGCCCGTAACGTACTTCTGCGTCTGCAGTAGCTGCCCCCTGACTTTGCTCTAAATTAGTTGTATGTTCGGTGTCTTATAAATGGTTGACATTGACTAAGGATTGTGTCACAAGAACAACCCGCTTCACGCGTAATTTTGCATATCATTCCCTCCTTGTTTGTCACGTATGCAAAGAGTGTTGTTTAAAATGCAAAATACATGGTAAGCATCTCATTATACTGTATATAGCTCACATGTTCGCAATTGTGAGATATTTGCATAGCGCATCGCAGAAATAGGAAAGCATATGCGAACGCTATCAGAATTTATTTAATTTTTAAGCATTTAATCATCTTAGGGTCATAGGATTATGCGCTTGCTATATTTACGTACCTTGCTACACATTCCTAACCGTGACAAACATGTTCGTTTGGTGGCTTTTGATTTTAATTTCTATTTATAAATTTCCAGTTTCTTATTTAAAGTGCAGTGATGAAAAAAACCCTGTTTTTAAAGTAGCCAAAAGTTCTCAATTTGTATAAATAAATTCTAAAAATGATCTATCCATACATCTTATCACCTGTCCAGCACAGAGTGAGTCTGGAGCTGACCTCAAGAAGTACAGTGCAGTATCTGGGATTCTGATCCAGTGCAAACTAGAATGGCCTACTTTTTATTATTATTATTTTTTTTTATTAAATTGTTGATATTGTGAGTGGGACAGTAGCCAAGTGGGTAGAGCTGTTGCCTGACACCTCCAGGTTCGAATCTCACCTCTGCCCCTGTGTGTCTGGAATTTGCATTTTCTTCCCATGTTTGTTTGCGTTTTCTCTAGGCTCTCCATTGTCCTCCCAAAGTGGAAAAACATTAGATAGACAGATAGATAGATAGATAGGTAGACAGACAATTAAAGTTCTGTATCTTTTTGACTTTGATTGCATAATTGTTTATTTTAAATGAATAAATGGTTTAAAAATGCACTGCTACATATTTATAAATATTTCAGATCTTTCTACAGGTCAAGACATCTTTTGACATACATTTATATTTAGTTATCTTTTTGTGCATCAG
This sequence comes from Hyperopisus bebe, assembly GCA_026777045.1. Classification (NCBI taxonomy): domain Eukaryota; kingdom Metazoa; phylum Chordata; class Actinopteri; order Osteoglossiformes; family Mormyridae; genus Hyperopisus; species Hyperopisus bebe. Next base: position 7,155,448 of record JAODJW010000050.1, read on the forward strand.
TGTACTTATTCAAGGATTTCTAACAATAACTGTCCCAGTTTTGGCTCTCATGAAGCACCAAGATGGGTCTCGTCTCAGTCTCAAATTGCTGGAGTCGACTAGATAAACAAGTAAGGCTTAAAGCGTGATCCATCCTGGTAAGCAGCTATGGATGAATGCTGTATTTCCTTACTGTGCCCAGTTGAGACAAGATAGGAGGGGGCTTTAGAATTATTTCAACTATTCTCTTTTATTCTCAAACAGTGACCCCATTCTTCCTAGGTCTTCCTTCAAGGCATGATAGGCACCCCAGTACTGAGAGCTGTCTTGCCCACCTAAAATAGGGTGATTTTACAAGCTCTGGGCCTCCCTGCCACAGACAGTTAAAGCTGCAGTCCAGCCTTTTAACTCCCCCTCTATGACAAGCGTGCTGTTTTTATGTAAGATGGAGGCAAAATGACAATGCAAGGATACTGGTTTTGAGACTTCAATGCAGCTACACAGCACATTGGGTGTAGAAATTGTTCCGATTATAATACTCTGACATATTTATCAGTGGGAAATTTTGCACTACTTATCTGTGAAGACGGAGCCTTGTGTCGTGAAGCTTTTTAACAATTTGTTTATCCATTTTATCTGTTAAGTGCAGTCTTGCCGGATATGGCCACGTTTGACACGGCTGCAATTAAGCATGGCAGGACAAAAATTCACAGTTCGGTCTAGCTATTCACGCATGCTGATGACTGTGGAAAAATACAAAAAAAAAAAAAAAACCAAGAACGTACCATGAAAAGCTATTTCTGCCTCACAAGTTAGCGGAAAATGACATTAAGTGATAAAAACAGCACATTCCGTTGACATAAACGAGGAGACAGTAAGGGAATAAGTTTTTGCTTTAGCAAATAGCTAGCAGTGGTTCAAACGAGAGTTGCAAAACACATGACGCATAGCGGGTGTGTTCTGACAGTGAAAAGCTCTCTCCGCCGCCCCGATCCTCACTCGAGGATTGTCGTGAAGGTTATGAACGATGCCCAGCGTATCCTGTTCACGCCTGTCTGCAGAAGCCCACAGCTGTGCTTTCTAACAGTTTTCATTCATCACACATAATAGCTCGCATCTCCCACCTTGCGTGACCTTTGAACGAGGCACCAGGGGTAACGATGATCAAATCCTTGAGGTACAATGAAACAAGACATATCACATATCTGTTAAAAGGAGGCAGGTTGGAACAGTAGGAGGCTGAATAGCTTAGAGTAATTGATCGATGAAAGGCCATTTTTAATTATCGACAAAACAGGCTGTCCGTTATTGGGATAATTGTTGACCATTAACATCATACAGCTTCACATTGTCTGTGACGTATTTTTGTTCTAGATCTTGTACTCTTCCATTGTCTTTATTTTAGTTTTTATTTTAATTAAAACGGTAGCTTCATATTGTTTCCTGAAATTGAGTTTTATCTTTAATGTTTCAGTTGATTGCAATGGCAAGCATTTTTGTTGAAGACATATACGTAACAGATTTTATTGTAACCATTTACATATTTCCATTTGCTAACTAGTCAATTTTACATTAAGGGGAAGCAAAAATGCTGGTCTCCTATACTTATAACCTGATAAAACAAGTTGTTTATACTCCTTTGGTGGGTATGTTCAATTCTCACTATGCACCTATTTCCACTGGCTACCAGTCATTAACATTTGTTCAGCTTGTCTCTGTACTTAGAGATCAATTAAGTAACTTACTGAATGAGTCCCTTTTTTTAAAGGGATCAATGAGACAACTGGTCAAGATTGAGTAGATTAGCACTTACAAATCCACTAATCATTTTAAAGAATATCACCTCAAATAGGTGCAACTTGGCAAATAATGATCTGTCACATGTGCACCGATGGCAACAGGTCAGGCAATTTGGACAGTAATGTTCACTATCAGACATAATTAAAACTATTTAACTGGCAAGTACCAGTGGGCTTTAAGCAAGACTGAGAAAGTGACAAGCTGTCACAAAAAATGCATGCGGCTGTCAAATGTTCTTGTACTCAAGGTGACACAAATTCCTTATTATTTAAAGAAGAGTCCTGAAATAAAAGCCACTTAGGAATTCCTTCAATTAAAGGTAAATCCTGACTCAATGATAATTACGGCCTCCTTTGTGAATTGACTATGCAGGAAAACAAACAAGAAACCGGGCTTGAAAATTGGGGCAGGTGTTGGCTGGGGAAGTGCAATGGGATCTGCTTTGTAAGAATAATTTCTGAAGAGAAATACATTTTTCTCTCTGAGTCGAGACTTTCATCAGTAGCTGTGTGTGCGTGTGTGAACTTCCCACTCAGAAGGTATAACACACTTTCACATAAGAAAACATGATATACAAACAAGTCTGAGCACCTCATCAGAATGTCAAGGGACATGCTAATCAATGCAAATACATCTACTATATATATACAGAAACAGCTGCTGCAGATATATTCCAATTAGGTACTTAATAGGTATTAGATCAACGCCCAGCAAATTTTTTGATTTTCTGCATTTAAACTGCATTTAACATGCATCTTGAGAAAATATGTTAGATACAAATACCACAAGCAATGTATTTATTTCAATGTATCTCTAATGATTTTTTTTTCATCCAGAAGAGATTTTTTTCTCTCGTTCTTCTTTTCCTTCTCTCCCCAAACACACAAGTCCTGATGGCGTATTGGGAAGTCGGCCAAGACAAAAACCTAAATGGCCTGAACTTAAAACAAGTGTGTTTTACAGCATGCTGCAAATGGCGAGGCATGTAAAGTTTACCTTCCCGTGAAGGAGAATCACACTTGAGGATTCAGTCAGGGCTGGCTTTTCTTTTCCTGTCAGCTTAGTGAGAAAACCCTTCAAACAACTGCCTTGACCACCTGACTCGAAATACTAACCATTATCAACTCAACTCTATGAGCGTTTTTTACGCTTGATGTCTTGCTATGCTTGTGCATTGTACCCTATGCATATTAACAAAAATGATGTAATCACATGCACACTGGTTTGTAATTATATCTTTGTGGGGACTCTCCGTTCATTTCTATGGGGAGGAAAAATCTAAACCCAATGTGACGACCTTAACCTCTAATCAGTTCTAACCTTAACCTTAAATAACCAAACAAAACACAAGATTATTGGCATTTTTACTTTTTTGATCGCATTCACAGATATCTCAAAATTCCCACAATGTAATATAAACCAGACCAAGTCCAAACACACACACACGCACACAAAATTTTCAAATGCTAAGAGAGTCTGATCATTGTTGTGAGGAGCAGCATCCGTGAATAAATTCCTGAAATTACTAAGTATCCCCAGAAAATTGCACCTGGATCGTTATCCGCGACTATCCCTGGCCTAACCCTAACCCTAACCCTAACCCCCCAGTGACTTCACGCCTCTGCCGGGGAAGGAGCAGAGCTGCCAGGGGCCTGCGGTGCCCCCCCCCCCCCCCCCCTTTAGAGGAGTCTGCTCTTCTGCAGCTCTGCCTGTCAGAAATCATCCAGGGAAAATGACGTTTGTTTTAGTTTTTGTTTTGCTGTCATGCGTTCTACCAGGATATGACTCTGGGTGTTAGGAGAGCACAGTGTTGTGACATCTGCCTGAAAATGTAAGTGTTGCAATAGAAGATATTAATTAAAGTGTTGCCTTACAATCACGATATTCACAGGAAGAGAGCAAGCAGATTACTACATTTAATTCAAATTTATATTACATTGACATTTGACACATTTATCAGGCACTTTTGTTGAAAGTAACATACAGGAAAAGCTTAGAACTGCACAATGATATTGATCTGCAGCAGAATTTCTCCCTCTTCAGCTACATTATTGAACAGTTTATGCTGGGCTGTTTTTCCCACCAGATGTCCTTGTTAGATCCAAATTAGTCAATTTAACTACAAAAATAGTTTTCCCTCGCAAAATAAGATAGATAAACTTTAGGAAACATGACGGCATTAATGATCTTTCGTAAACGGTTGACTGGTTACATCCAGAGGTGGAAAATGTACTCAATTTTCATATAAAAACAAAAAACAAAACAAAAACCAACTGCTTTATTAGAGTAATAATAGTAAATTTACTTCACTACTTTCCACCTTTGGTTAGATGCACACTTTTTTTTTACATTTAGAGGGAAACAGTTACCCCCTCTTTATATTTGAATTGACTCTGCAATTGTTGGAAATCGCACATACATTTTAGTAGCCTGTGTGTGAGGGGAGTCGATAAAGCAGCATTTTACCTCATATGTTTCCTTTTCACCATTTCCAATGAGCATTTTAAGGTTCTGAATTCAAGCCATTAATGTCATTGTACATGGACATTGGAGAATGCGAAGCACGTGCATGCTGATCGCTGAGCGATGGCCACACATTACCGTTATTTTAGGACTGGACAATGCGAAGCACGTGCGTGCTGATCGATGGGTGATTGCCGCATATTGCCATTATTGTAGGACTGGACAATGCAAAATGCAAGCGTGCTGTCTTCACATCATACTCGGAAGATCCCACTATAGCGAGTTGCGAAATCATAATTACGAAATGACGTGTGTCAGAGCAAGATGGAGGTGATAAGAAATATACTTTTCATTTCGCCGTATGCCAAAGCCAAAACAAATTCGTAGTGTTAATTGAACTTTTCGTAATCTGTTGCTTAAACAGCAGGTACCTGACCAGCTACATATCAAATATTGAGATAAAAGTCTATCAGTATTTTTTTCACAGTATACCATTTTTAACAATCTCCTCAACATTTAAAACGAGTTTTGCAACGACACGCTACATAAATGTACTACTTTCAGACTAATTTGCCTTTCACTGCGGAGCTATCCATTGACACGGTCCCAACTCAGGAACTCAGGGCTTAAAGAAAATCTCAAGTTTCCCACTGGTAAATATGACTCTGTAGTGCCGTTCATGTGCTCTCATCTTGTATTTATGATTTTTCTGACATGACTTGAAGGCAGGGTTAGTCACAGACCAGAAAGAAAATTTTAACCATGGCAGGAGAGACAGCTAAGGTGCTTCAATAAGTGAAGATACATTATTTTCTGTTGACTGCTTGACAAGACATTATTAATGCAAAATTTAAGCTATACAAAGGTCAGAAACACCTTTCTTACGCCGTAAATTCAATGAGCAACCTGTCCAAGCACCTAATAGGACAACATGCCCACAACATGCACTGAATATAAAAAACAATGATGTTTTCCCTCATATTTTTATGGGGCAAATTGGGAATTTGTAGTTTTATCGAGTAGCTCAAAAGTTGTAATGAGTAGTAATAATGAGTATCAATTACTTTTCAAATGGAGTAACGAGTGATGTACAAATTTAAGAAGTTGTTGTCAACTTAGAACTAATTACAACACCAACACTGCATATGCGACATTTAAAACCCACAAGTTTCACAAAAAAGAGTATATGATAAAAAATGTATACGCTTTAACCGTCTGGCACAATTTGATTGATGCAACAAACATGTGGTGGTAACATATTCCTGAGGAAGGAAGTAGGTCTTTCATTACCTGTCAGTGAAATCATGTTTCAAACCTACACAACACGCCTACCTGCCTTTCAGAAACACAGTTTATATGCGTGATAATGTGCATTTCCTTGGACTAAACATCTGGATAAGAAATAAACAAGCAATTAAATAAGTATTTATTTATTTAAAAAAACAAACCCTGTAAGACTTAATCGTTAATTTATCACGCTATCCTCAATAAAATATATTTAAAAATGCAGGTCAATACACTCATTCAAACTGATTTTGTGGATTCAATGTCTACGATTTTTCAAGCATTTATCATAATAAGAAAGTGTAACATCACACACTTTTTATCGGGAAAACCACCAAGCTAAAGCCCCAGAGTTAATCAGCTAGCCTTTAAAAGAATGCTTTCCCAATTATCACAACATCAGGTATATTTCTCTGAAGGTTCTTCAAGTCGCACAAATAAAGCGGCACACTTCAGTCCTATATATTTAATTCATTCCTCCAGATGCTGAAGCATTTTAGCACAACTGAATCTGAACCACTTTCACCTCAACTGAAAAATCAGGATGTGGGATGTAGCTTTGAAATCAGCATATGCAAAACTTAAAGTGGAAAGCAAGTGAAAGCAAACACGTGTTGCAGAGGTGTTTACTGGCATTCAAACCATGCATCTGCCATCCTGCTAAGCAGCTAGCTAGCTAGGTCAGCCAGGCCTACATACGACATAGGCGATCGGCTAGGTGCCATTTGATTAGGCAAATCAGCGAGTGAAAAAAAATCAAAGGAAATACCAAGATAGCTCATTATCAGCCGGGTACCCAGTGTTACTGCCGCACTTACAGTACAATACAAATGAATTGACAGCATTTGTCTTCTGTTGCTCCAGGGGGTGGGAGATTGGGGATTCTCAGCAGAACCTTGCCTAGGGCACCAGAACACCCTGGGTCAGCAACGCTAGCTACTATCTTCTAAGTCTACTGACTAACTATTTATTTGGTTTTAGAACCATCTTGTTGGGTGGGGGCGGAAACAGCATCCCTGCCTCAGAGTGTTTGTGTGTGCGTGTTCATTCCTGTTCATAACTCGATTAGCGCTACATTTTGAACGCTTCCAGATTTTTAGCTGTCTTTGGTGTTCTGACATTCATTTAAATACAATACATTCGGAAACACAATCCCCACAACAAAATCCACCAGAAGAAAATGCATTCCCCGTGATGAATTGGTGTCCGGTCCTCTGTTAAGCCAACATCGTTTGCCTTGCTTTCGGGCTTCCCTGCAGTGGACAACAGGTTTTATAGATGGATGGATGGAAAATCCTTTGCTTGAAATCAGGTTTCATTCACAAGATAAATCTGTAAGAAAAGGAGATGCAAACTAAAGGCAGATTTTAGCCCTAGTTTAGCACCGAAATCTGGGGGGAAGAAGGAAAACAAGCTTTTATACCTGAGAGATAAAGATGAAGATTCTTAAATAATGAATCACAATAACAAACACCAGGGGTATGACACCATATTAATGCACCTCATTGCTTATTTTGCATTGTATCGAATGAGTTTCAAATTAGACTAAATAGATGGGAAATAATGTTACCAAACATTTAGACCGATGGTTATTAATTAAACTGTTGGTAGTAATAGATTTTAATTTCTAGGAACTAATCTCAACATAGCAGGTAATACTTAGGTCGAGCTATTTAGGTTCTTACTGATATGGCCAAGTCAAAATTCACGTTTAGGTTCTTGATATCATTTCTCGCTCCTTTTTAGATAAGCTAATGGAAAACTGTTTTTACTCTCTGAAAATATGTGAGAAATGATAGTTTGTAAAGTCTGGGTGTCATAGTACAGTTGCTAGTCAAGCTGCTTCAGCTGCTGTGATGGTATTGGTAGGGAGGCTGAATTACCCATAATCAGGGTTAAACCCCTTTCGGGGGCCGTGGGCGGGGAAGAGCATGTCGGATTGCTGAATAGAGATTCTCCGGTCGACCCCTGAGACCCTCCACTGCCTGCCAACCACCTGGGAGTCCGGAGGAATCCTCTGACAGATCCTCCCATAGTCGGTAAATCAGCCAGGAAAGGTGAGAGTGTGCTCTTTATTATCACTCTTACATAAACAGGAGATGTGCTGTGCTTGTCTTAGCGGCTCAGCAAGCACAGGATAAGAACTGACCCCTTGCGGTTCCTGAGAGCTGAATAAAGAGGAATAACTCAAAGGGGAGAATTTGTTGATCAGTGGTCATTGTTGACACACCACAGCACACAGTGCACAACAATGAAATGTGTCCCCTGCATTTAACCCATATGAGACATTGTGACATAGCAGGGGGCAGCTAATTCAGCCCCCGGGGAGCAGTGCTTGGGGGCGGAACCTTGCTCAGGGTACTACAGTCCATTCCAGATCTTGGAAGGAGACTTTAGGCAAGTGTCATGGGGAGGGTTCCTTGGAAAAAAGAGAATCAGTTAATATAAACATTCTATACTTATTTACTCGAGTTTACATCTTCCTAACACTTTCTTCAACGCAACATGGCATAGCGTAATAATTAACCTGTTCCGCTTTCTGTGGTTTCAGCTACCCATTGACAACATAGTCCCAAATAATGAAATGGAAATTCCCAGAAATAAGCAATTAATAAGTTTTAATTTGTGCACCCAGCCCGGCACATGAATCAGATAGGGAGGGGCTACTGAATTACACAGCTGTGCACTGGGGTGATGTGCAAACCAAATTTGTGGGAAGGACCAGTTCCCGACCACATATAGAACATAAAAATACACTTACATAGATATTAATGTTCTTGGAACTTTATGCGGCTATTTTATACTGAAACATGTCCAGCTAACCTTGTTTACTGTTGCTGAGATGCGAGTCGTGGATGTCAGAATGTGACAAGTCGCTGAAGATGTGTAGAGTTATCGGTAGAAGAGGCCAATGATGCGAGATGTGGGAGGTGATTAAGAGATGTGATCTGACGGAGGAAGCTCACTCATTGGCCAGATTATCCCGGGAATGATGCGGGATGAGGAAGGGGATTAAGAGACGTGATCTGACAGCGGAAGCTTGCTAATTGGCCAGGTTACCCTCACTGCAAGTTTACAGGAAGTTTAACAACGTGATATTCACAAGCAGAGCAGGCTCGTTATTGGCGGACCGAATAGTTAATGTATACGTTACATTTTATACAAAATATTGGGTAGGCACATGCCTGCCGGTTCTGCATGCGGAAAATATAGCGTGGTCCCCTGTGCGGGACTGGAATCCAGGGTACCCAGTGCCCCCTGCTCCTTGGCTTTCTGGGAATTGCTCCAGGCTTATCATGACCCTACCCTGGATAAGCAGTTACGGGAAAGCGGTTCACAAGTTTCTCCCCTCAGGCTGTCTGAATACTAAATGAGGACGCCTAACGGGCTACAATCCACGGACGCCTAACGGGCTACAATCCACGGACGCCTAACGGGCTACAATCCACGGACGCCTAACGGGCTACAATCCACTTCAACTGACTTCACGCTGCACCTCATCTTCCAGAACTTAACTATCTTCTGTTAATACAGAAAAATAGTTACTGATATCATTTGCTTTTTATTTTTATTGTCATATTTTGTGGAAAGATGGAAACATGGAAGGATGATGGTTGGATGGAAAGATAGACGCATGGATGGATAAATGGATGATGTAACTTGATGACATGTGTGCAATATGGAGGATTCATTTTTTTCAGTCCCTTTCTGTATGTAAGAACGAGTGATCCTGCAAAAGTGAGCATTATGTGGCTTCCCTCAGGGGTGGGGGGGCTGAATGGGGCTTTTCCTTTAAAATGTGCCAGATGGAGCACCGTGTGGGAGACAGTAACAGCAATGCTCAAAGGGGTGGAAACCTTTATCAGTCGGTCTCATGGCACAAACCCCCAAACCTCTCATTTTTAGAAAATTATGCTGTCCGCAAGCATTTTTTTTTTCATTTAGACATAAACAAAATGTGTATTTCCAAACCTTCAGGTCTCATTTTCCTCCTGTCAGTCCTTTTCATTTATTTCCTGCTTGTTTTTCTTCCTTAGTTTTTCTTCTTCATATGAAACCGAAATGTGCTGTGTGTCCTAATTTAAACTTCACATCCCCCCCCCACCGCCCGGCCAGCCCTGATCACCGCGGGATCACCTGCCTGCTGCCCGTTTAGATCAGCGTTACCCAACCGGGGGATTAACGTGGACGGCTAATCAACGAACATCTCCGGGTCCTTAATAGGCAATCAGCCATATGAGCACGGGGATCCTGCAATCAGTGTGTGGGTTAAAATGAATATCTCAAAATACCTTAAAATGCATTACATTTGGAGGCAATTTGGCTACATGCAATTTATTTGGGTTTTTACGCATTATTATTATTAGTATTATTATTATTATTAGTATTATTATTATTATTATTGTACCTGCAGCCTCCGGATAGGCTCCGGACCCCCTGCGACCCTTAATGGGACAGGTGGTTTCAGAAAATGGATAGATGGATTATTATTATTGCACTGGTCATACATTTAAATGAACTTTTATTTAGCAGAAAATTTAACGATTTATCAATTTATACTTGTGTGTGTGTGTCTATATAAATATATATATATATACATGTGTATATATATATAGAGAGAGAGATAGAGAAACTTAGACAAACAAAGACAGAGACAGACATGCAGATAGATAGATAGATAGATAGACAGACAGACATTCACTGTACAGTGCAGGCTGTATAACTCTATGTATATAAGGTTCAGGACCTGTGGCCTGTACTACGAAGCGGGGTTACTGGCTTATCGGGGTAACTTGTCGGATTTAAGGTAGTCTGGGCAAAA
>JAODJW010000050.1:7173244-7197444 GCA_026777045.1 Hyperopisus bebe
TAAATTAAATAGAAACTCCTTACATCAGCAGACTTGCGATACGGACCCAAGGTAATCTACAATTCCAGTGTAATTTCCACATAGTATCAAGGAAGTCTTCCCCCGTAGACCCCGATTTTGTCACTTGTTTACTCTGTAAAACAATTTGTACTTTAATGAAATAACAGCAAGCTAAATACTTTACTCCTTTCAATCTTTCACTTTACAGAAAAGAACAAAAAAGAGAGAAGCCCGCCGTATAACATAAGAAGTCGGGCAGGAGAGAGAGTATTGATTGTTCCATTTACAAGAATATGCGGCTTGCTGCTTCAGTAGTTTAAAGAACATGCACTGCGCCAAAGGACATTTTATATTCTGCGTTAGCTGCTGGTGATGTAGAATTTGATCTTCTTCCCGGGTACCGGAGCGATGCTGTGACTTCGCGGTGAGACGCCGAGTTACTCCCCAAGAGCGACGGACCCTCGGAGAGACGCTGCCCGGACTCCCAGATACACCTTGCATGCTGCCTTTTTAATTACTAAGTGCCGTTTATAATGTTGGCAGGAGCCCAGGTTTTCGTAGCGGCGTGTGGCGGCCGTCCTGAAATTACTGCGGGGTGCATTGTTCGATTTCCTTTGTCTCTCTTCCTGGGCTGGTTATTAAGTTGCTTTTTTTTACAGTCCGCAGTGGCAATTGATATAGCAGTCAGGAAGATAACAGGCAGCAATGGGGGAAAAAGCAGAGAAATGCACACTTTGTTCTTTATTTCCCTACGACAGACCTGTCACTTGCTGGTCTATAAAATATCCAGATACATTTCGGTGATGGTCTTCTTTTTGGTAAATTTTAAATTATCCATCCATCCATCATATCAATTTTCTGTAACCGCTTGCCCTATGCAAGGTAATCTTAAATTCGATTTTTGAATGGATATTCAGTACAATTATAATCAGTTTGACACTATACTGTATGTCGCAGTTTTAGGCAAAATTTATATTTTCGAATTGCTGATTGGAGTAGCTTTGGAAGCTGACTGGACAGTATCTCGTGACACAGTGATTTCTTAACGGATCAGAAATGTATCAATCCTAATTGTAGCCCCTTTTCTAACAATTGTTAAAATATAAGGTGTGACTGGGGCAACAAATACCTTCACCTTACTGAACCTCATCAGAACGGAGGTAAAAAAGAAAACACACGAACAATGACCTGACAGCTCTGGGAGTCCCTTGTCTGGTTTACCGGCAGAACTGAGCCCCCAGAGGTTTAGACCACCTGGGGAGTGTAACTCACTCACAACAAACAAAAACATCTCTGGTCACCTGATTCCCTCTTGCACCCCTGCCCCTTACCTCATATCCCGTTTATCACCATGAGTGACAGTCCTCTGGAAATCCCTACTTCTATACCACCGTATCATATTTTACATTCATTTACAAGTTTACTTATTGTGCCTATTTATACACTTCCATAAAATTAAATAATCTTTGTTTCTTTAGCGAAATAGAGTGCAAACGCAAGCCAGTGAATGGTATTCGAACCTCAAAAGTCACCTTGTGATGTAATGTTCTATAATGTAGTTCTTGATCATGAAGACTAAAATCTCTTGGGGTGGAGCCAAGTCACTGTGTGTTTGCTCAAGAGCATCCTGGTATTTACACACACTCATCTTCAAAGTGCTCAATAATTCAGAAGGACCAGGACATGCCTTACTTCCTCACTCCAGAAACATTGTTACTTGCTCTTTATTCCCATCGGCGTGGTGACACGATGACATCACGCTGCTAGGGTTGGCCACGCGAGGCGATAATGACAAATCCCAGGTTAACAGCAGCATGCAAATAGCCTGCCACTGCATATATTTATATTTGTGAGCATAGTTCGTATTTAAATTTATGTGAAACAGCTCAGCTATTCTAGACGGGACGATGGCAATCCTTTACAAAATATGACAAATTTGTGAAAAAGGATTTAATTTAGTAGCTACAAGTTATTCCAGTTTATAAAGCAACATCAGGAGCCCAGGTTAGTAATTATGGTGACTCATTTTTAAATAAATAAGTAATCTTTACAGAGACCATACAGACTGTTACACCTCTTATTCTCCTATATTTATTTTCCTATATTGAATTGAAAAATATTTCTTATATGTATATTAAAAATTATATATATCAATTTATAGTATCCTTGGGTAAGTCAATGCAAAGTATTATTACTATTATTATTATTATTTTATTATTTAAGCAGGATTTACACATGCTTTGTGTTTGGCAAGTAGCTTTCTAGAATATTTTTCATTGTTCACCGGTCTAGAAGCTGTCAGTTTCATCAGTATGCTTGTTGAATTGTTGTTGCTTTGTGGTGTTTATTGCATACCAGCACAACTTTTTAGGGATAATACATTCACTGACCTAGTAACATCAGGAATGGAGCACTGGCAAAAGGATGAACGGATGGATGGATGGATGTAGGAATCAGAAGTCAGAAAAATGGCAAAATCTCCAATTCTGTACACACAATTCACAGTTGTACCTGCAGTACAGTCCACAAAAGTAGTGATTAATGACAGTTGGGTTTGTTTGTTTGTTTGTTTTGTTTATTTTAGGTGCCAAAACATCATCTCATTGTAAACAGCCATTTCGAGAGTGACGGTAGTTTGGTTACCTCCTGTTTGCATCCACATCTTCTCTCACTTCATTGCGTCCCGGAAACTGACTCCCATTTCTTCCTTATAATTTATTTTCCCCTTGAAAAAAAATTGCATGGTGATGTAGACTCCAGAAATTAACTAAATGCTGCGTTTTGATTTTCCATTCACAGAGCTTCACTCAAGACACATATGTTAATTTATCAGCAGTTCAGGTCATTTTTCCATTCTATTTGAAAATAATCGAGGAAACGTACTGCTCGGAGTCTGTGAACGTGCCTGATGTAGTGATATGTACCATTTATTTTTATATATTTCACTTTACTTTCACGATAATTAATGTCATCGCATTATAATTTATAATGTCACATTTAAAAACTAGCTACTCCGTAGTTCCCATGAAGCTTATGATTAATTACAGGCTGAGCTAGAGAGATTACGCTTAATATATGACTGATCGGAGATTAACGATAACGCTGTCGCTGGCTTCGATGACGGTGTAGCTGCTCCATGTCTGACGTTAGCGCGCCACCACGTATATTTATTTTTGTGAACACAGTCCACGTTTTAATTCACCTGAAACCAGTCGGCTATCCTCGATGGGCCGATGGCAATCCCTTACAAAATACAACACATTCGCGAACATGGATTTATTTTGAAAGCTACAAGTTATTCCGATTCATGAAGCAGCATCGGGAAGTCCAGTAAGCCGTTAAGGGGCCCATTTTTAATAAGCAACACTGCAGTCTTTACAGGGACTGTACAGTTACCACTTATGTAGTCAGTAGTGGTACCTTCACTGGCAGAATTATTTCCCTATATTTATATTAAGTTTTGATAATGATACGGTTGGTCCACGTCTGATGTTGAGGGTATAGGGTCTAAGTTAAGCAATATAAGTGCCCCTCCCCCCCTTTTCCCTGCAATAAACCCGATGCTATTTCTATAAATCCTTTAATTAGGCAAGGATTGTGGACATGTGCAAAAGTGAAGGGTAGTGACAGGACCAGTGTGCAGTAAGTTCCTCTCTCCTTTAGGTTGACTCATGTGTGTTTTAAATAAGACATAGAATTTTCCAGTTAGCGGCACTAGGGCTGTGCTGTAGGGCTGTCAGGCCCTAAGCAGGAGAAACGCAGAACAATGGAGAACGGCAGGCATAACTCCGGAGTAGCAGGAACCTGCAAGTGAGCAGGGAGTGGGGCACTATCAGTTAGACCACAGCCTCGTCTTCCAGGTGCAGAATTACAAGCTATCAGGAGTTCCTGCTTTCTGCCAGCAAAAACATATATAGCACAAATGCACTGCAATAATTTAGAGATTTTATTTATTTAAATATCTCTTCTTGCTTGATATAAAAAGTGCTTCATTGTAATTGCATTTCATTGGAGCACATTTTTTATACATCCATATTCAAAATGCCTCACTGGCCTTGGCAATGGCTGCATTGGAATGCATCTAGACACAATCGATACATTAAAAGCTACATACAAATGAATGATAAATAGACAATAGGCGATAGTGACAGTGCAGGGAAAAGTCTGCATAGACACGTAATGCAGATGCAAGTAATATAGCAGCAGTAGCCCAGATTCAGCTACTGATGGTGCAGACAGCTTGGCTCGTGAATCTGGTCATCAACATCTTGATGCTGTGACACCTCCTAGAAGATACCAGGGGTGAGAACAGCTCATGGCCGGGCTGTTTTGCTTTCTTGCAGTTCCAGTAAGGCTACATTTGCTCAGCAGATAGTGATTCGGCCCCTATGACTGTCTGGGCTGACCTCAGCACCCTACATATTCTGTCCTGTGGCTCCAGCGAATCCTTTGAATGGGACTGAGGTAGAAGCTTGTAAATCTGGTTTTACTCATCCTCAGATTTTTTTTTGGAACCTTGGGAAGTGAAGGTGCTGTGACAGGCTTTCATGTGGTTTGATCCGGGTTCCGCTGTCTACCTTACAGATCTAGAGGAACCTGAAGGTGCTGATGGTTCATGTTGGGAACTTTGCATGTCTGTTCTGTAGTTTGAGCCTTAAACTTTGGATGAAAGTTATTCTGCTCATCAGGTAGCATGATATCTGAAGCTGTAATCTGCCATCTGCACGCTTTGTAGTTGGGGACGGACTGCAGGCCGTTCCACCCACATTCCACACCGTGATTTCAGGATTCTATGGTTTTGCTCAGTATGTTTTGAATTAAAATGAGAGATCTTGCACTTTGCTAAAATATTAATATCTAGTTTTATGAGTAAGACGACTTAGGCTGTCACATGATGCGGGTAAGCTAGCTGAAATTGTGTCGTGCCCTGCTCATCCCTGTGTGTCCTCCCGTGTGCCACGCCCCCTCATCTACCCCGTGTGGAATCCCCATGTTACCAGCTGTTTCTAGCTGTTGTTAATTAATCTGGTGTATTTAATTCCACATTAAAGTACGTTTCCCCAGTCGGGTCATTAACGTCATTGTGTCGTTTCTGCCTGTTCCATGTTCCTGCTTGTCTTTATTCTGAATTAAACCCTGTGTTTCCCTTAACTCCTGCCTATGTTTCCCCGCTCCGTGACCCATGAGTATGTGACAAATTATAGGAGACAGCCACAGTCAGTTTATTGTTTCCAGGGCCCCACTCAAAAAGTCCCTTTGGGGCCCCCAATTCTACCTACCTCTTCATGTTTAAAAAACTTAAGAAGTAGCTAGTGAGTGGAGTAGAGTAGACAAGATTGTAGCTATATAATTAGATGATTATCTAAGCAGAAATACATTTATTTATTCTTTGGTGTAGTGATTGTTTGTGGCCAACAAGGGGCCCCAAACCTCAACCTCCAAACCTCAGGGGCCCCACCAAAATGTGTGGTTTGAGTGGTGATAAACATCTGTTCTGGAGGTTACCTGAATGAGATAAATATTCAGTTAAAATATGCTACACATTGCTAAAATAATACTCTTTGAATTATCAGATCTGCAAATAGATTTGCAAACATCAATATTTAATTTTCTGGTATCAGTCTCAGCTGTACAATAATTAATTTAAATAAACTAATGCATGATACACTATAAACTGCATGTTTTTGGTTAGATTCAGCAAAAAATATTAATCATTAGTGTTGCAAAGGCAAGGGAAGACAAAAAAAATGTCAGAGAACTTTGCCGAATGACCTAAAGACCAGCATAGAGTGCTGCGATTCGAAATACCTCTTCGTAGGCAGTCCACAGTGTACCTCAGTGCTGAGTTCCTGCTTTTACCAGCATCAGTGTTCTCAGAAGCGATTAGGGAGTATGATGACAAGCACTCAGGTAACTAGTCTCTACCGTGTGGCTAAGAAGAAGAATTATCTTTTTTTCTCTTTCTTTTCATTGTGTTTTTGGTGGATGTGAAGTATGCAAATGGTAGTTGTGAGAGAAAGCCTGGCTCTCTGTGGGTTCATTACTGTACCTCTTAACAATAAATGATAACCGTCTTTAACATTGTCAAGACTGAAACAGTTTCGTCTTTTAAAAATCTAATACATGTGCATGAATATTTCAAACATCCGCACTTGACTCTGGAGAATGCACCACGTTTAATTTTGACAGCACAGGCACAATGAAGAAGGTATTAACCTTAACTATTTTTTCCCCTAAACAAGAACAGAACAATTAAGCTGTCTGGGCAAAACTTGTGGTGTTCATAAAAATGGATGTATCAGCCAGATTCACCTTGCCTTAAATGAACAGTACATAAGACCAGACTTTTCTGCACTGATTTCGCCAGTTCTTAGCCTGCTGTGTCACAGTCCACATATAGCAGATTCCAGTTGCCCATTTTGTTACCCACCTGTTTGTCTTCCCTCGTTTGTCTTCATTGTCTCAGGTTGCCCACCTGTGTCTTGTTTCTCTTGCCCTATATAAACTTGTCCTATCCAGTCATTCCTTGCAAGATTGTTAGTGTTTTATCCTGCATTTCAGCAGAATTTCTAGTCCTGCCTTGTTGAGTTTTTGACGCTTGCTTTGCCTTCGTGCTTCCAATTCCGCTGAACCTGCTTGTCTTTCACCGTTGCCCGTTATGGCTACTGTACGTGTGTGTGCCTTGTACTTTCGTACCATTGCCACCTGCCTTTCAGTTAGGACCCTCACCTGTTTTTTGATCACTCTCCCATGTTACCCTTCCTTATACCAGCTTCGGTTCATGGCATTAAACCTTTTTTGCATCCCGCTAGTAGTCTATCCTTCTCTGCCCGTCATATGTTAGTGATTTGCTAGCTTAAAATAGTAGGGGATATCAAAAATACAATAGGAAGGAGCAATGGGGAATGTGTGGCATCAGCACAGGGAACCTGTGTTATCGCATTGCAGAACCTGAAAATATTGACCTATTTCCAAGATATTTTGCACGTTTAATAACGAGGTCCAGTGACAACTTTTCCGCACTATTGGAGATTGCTATTGGAAATTTTGTTTTTTTTTTTTACCCCACCCTAATACCCACACAGAGAGCAGAGTCTGGCATTAGGGTCTTGGTCTGTTTCCTGGAGTAAGAGAAATCCCACCTTGGGATGTCTACTCCCCATCCCTGATATACAGACTTCCAGGTAATGCTAGTGTTCCTTAGTGGAATACAGATGAATCAATGCTATGCAAATACAGGTATCCACTTCAGACGTGGCTCATCCCAAAATAAATCCCTATAGACTGGATTACCTTTGCTCTGAAGGTCTACTGCCCTCAAAAATGAACAGTTGGTTGCCAGTGATGCTAGTCTTGGGTGTGGCTATATCATCAGTTTGCCACTTATCCTGGGTAACATTCTTGGCCTCATAATGAAATCTGCTGTGTCTATCGGCACAACCAAGCTTACCACTCCCTCACAAGTAAGTCAGAAGTCGATGAGCGTCAAACAGCGAAGCATAGCTTCTTACAAGTGAACCGTTTGTCACCGGGGTATCCGACTGCACCAGCTGCATCCATTCAGAGGCTCTCACGGCGTGCAATGTAGGGCGCTGTGACTGTGTGCTGGTAACGGTGACTCAGAGAGCATACAAGAATGCAGGGAGTTTCCACGGTTACCGCTCTGTGGAGGCTTGCGACTGACCATTTTATGTAGCCATAGCATGCCACTCCACGCGATGTCGTAATGACAGCCCACCGTGTTCCCTGTGTGTGCGCTGTAAGTCGGATGAAACAGCAAGCATCTGCTGCTCCAGCTCTCCCACCTCTCTGCCGGGAGCCGTGACGAGTATCACCGAAGTAGCTGGGAGAGTTAAAAGTCACGAGTACGTTAGCTGTGATGGAAGCTTTTGTCAACAAACCTGGACACATCAGACATAACAAATCATTAATCATTAGAATCTATTGATTACAGTTAATAACTCTTGGGGGATATTCAGTTGTTGGGCCAGTAAATTGTAAGGATAGATCTGGATTTGTCCAAGAGAGCGGAAATAGAGACATCCACAAAGACGGCTTGCGTGGTTCAGTGTTTGGTATTGCAGTCTCTCACCTCTAGGTTTCATTCCCACCCCCATGGTATTCTCGGCTCCCACGAGTGTTTGTGTGAGTTTTCTCTCGCGGTTCAAGAAAAGTGCCATTAGGCCAATCAGTGTAGCTACTGCATACGGCCTACAGTGTGCATTTTCTGTGATGTGCTAGCATCACAGTGTGTCCCCCTGCCTCATGCTTCCCAGAATAACCTGCAGCATAACGGTGACGCAGTACTGCAGGAGAATTATTTTATAGTCGTTGTTTATTTTGCTGGCTTTGGAAAGGATGCTGCAGACTGCACCTTCACCAGTTTCCAAGGCCTGCAGTAGATGTTCTCTGGCTAAGGAAAAGAGTTGGGCTGTGTCGCTGATCGGGCTGTGTCGCTGATCGGGCTGTGCCGCTGATCGGGCTGTGCCGCTGATCAGGCTGTCGCTGATCTGGCTGTGTCGCTGATCGGGCTGTGCTGCTGATCGGGCTGTGTTGCTGATCGGACTGTGCCGCTGATCGGGCTGTCACTGATCGGGCTGTGCTGATGATGGGGCTGTGTCGCTGATCGGGCTGTGCTGCTGATCGGGCTGTCGCTGATCGGGCTTTGTCGCTGATCGGGCTGTGCTGCTGATCGGACTGTGCTGCTGATCGGGCTGTCGCTGATTGGGCTGTCGCCGATTGGGCTGTGCCGCTGATCAGGCTGTGCTGCTGATCGGGCTGTGTTGCTGATTGGACTGTGCCGCTGATTGGGCTGTCACTGATAGCAGACAAAGCATTTCTGCAAAATTGTCACAGGGAAGCACCATTTTCTAAAAAGACAGTTAGGGGTTCATGGGTAAAACATAGGGTTTTCCTGTCTGGGAGGTGCCTGTTTGTGTTATAATTCTTCCAGTGCAGCAGGGGCCGCCATGTACACCCTACCTGACCTATGACCCAATCTGAAAGAATTGCCAGCTAACCAGCAAATATCTGCTGCTCGTATAAATAGTCCAAGGGCAAATCTTGGTGTGTGGTCTTGTTGCTCCCTACCTCTCAGTCTCAGATGTTATTGAAGGGTTTCTGATTGGTTGGTTTCCAGGTTTTTGCCACTTTGCTCAGTCCTGCACTGTGCTTTTGTTGACCTGCTGTTTCTTGGTCTCAGGTCCTTATAGCCTGACTGCCGGTCTCCCAATTCGCCACTGCCGTTTCGTCATGGTTCAGTATTTGGGTTCGTCTGTGCACATCCAGACATGCATAAGATCTCACTCACAGGGTGTCCACAGTGCCGCTTGGATGCCATGTGCCAGTTCAATGTATGAGTTTTAGGACAATTTTCTGCTTCAGTGACAAACTGCTAGAAAATGTTTGTTTCAGCCAAAAATGCCCATGACTTGTGTTCTCTGTTTTCTTTTTTATTTACTTATTTTTTTCAGATAGCTGTTGGGAATTGGATCATATGCTTTTTTGCTGTCTATTTATATTCTGCTTTTTATTTTGTTTTTGATTTATTTTGCATGTCACATACGACTAGTCCCTGAAGAAGAAATTGTCCCTGGGAGCTTTGCAGTCATTCTCATGTAGTCATAGGAGTGAATTTGTCTTCTTATGGAATATTTACTTTGTACTGCGGCTTCTATGCAGAGATGACAGCTGACTTACTTTTGCCATAAGGCGGACAACCTAAGGGAACAAAAGGAGCGTGTCAGCCGCCTACTCTTGCTGTATAGAAATGACTAGGAATTAGTTAAATCATACTTACTTGTCTCTCGAGTCGTGTGCAGAGTGACTGGGTGACTGCGTGGATTTTGGGAGGGAGGATCTTATGATTACAAGGCAAGATTTTACAGTCATGGCAAGAGTGACGTCTTTGTCTATAAGGGCAAAGACATGCATGCATCTCACCAGAAAATCCAGTGCTGCAGTGCAACATCAAGCACATTCCCTCTTAGCCAGTGCTCCAGTGCAACATCAAGCACATTCCCTTTTAGCCAGTGCTCCAGTGCAACATCAAGCACATTCCTTCTTCACATGACTGTGACACTAAAAAAAGATAAATGAGCTGCATGGAGCAAACAGAAAGGGCATGTTGATGGCCTCTATGCTGATTCCACAATGCAGCCCTTGTTCTGACTCTACAAGAAAAACACTTTTTTGCAACATATAAAGCAATGAATGTAAAGGAGGAGTTTGGAAGAGTGTGGATTCAAACACTTTTGTGAGTGTGACAAATGAGAAGAGAAAATATTAATTACAATGAAATTGTCTTTGTTGTCAACTCTGACAGCATTTATCTGTGACAAAAGCATGCATAATAAAAAAAGGTTCTAAAATCATGAATAATTAATCCATTATTTACACATAAATACACCTCAAACATACATTTTTGAAGAATGCCAGTAGTCTGAGGCCTATAGCTAAAATCTTTAAATATTCTTTGGTGTCCCCAAGTGTGTACACGTATTTCAGCTTTTAGCCTGTCTACCCTCCTGTTTCATTCCTAAATGTTTGTATATAAATGGGAAATTGCTGTTAAACAGAGCATGTAAACACTGATTTAGAATTTACTTGCAGTTATTACCATTAAATACCTTTAAAATGGTTTCTCTTATTGAAGCGGGTAGAGATGATGCATGCGCGAGTATGATAAAAGACGGCAGGCAAATAAGCAAAAACAAAGAAAAATAGCTATTCTGGAAGTCCTATTTCTGGATTGGCTTATATCTGAAGCATAGAAATTACAGGAAATTAATTTATTTTCTGAAAGCAGAACCATTTTTAGGGGAACAGCTTTAGAATGCAAATCTGCGCAGATCGGTAATATACAAAGCAACACTGCTCAGGTCACTATAAAATTTTACAGAAAAAAAATAAGAATATCACTTAAGACACTCATGACATTCAAAATATACCTTGTTCAAATATATTAAAGTCAACAAAAAGGGTGTCTTTATTTTTTGGGGACTTTTCAGGAATGTCACAATTAGAATAAAATTACAGTGGTGAGTAAGTGATGCAGAGTCGAAATCGGTCGAGGGTCTTCAGACATGATTGCTTTTCGTAAATCAAGATCCCATTCAACCTGGAGGTCGTTTGGGCTCTAGATAGATGTACGTGTAATCTTCCCCTGAGTGAGTACAGAATTTGTTAGTGGGCTCATAGATTTATGTATAAAATCCAAACAAAGGCAACTGTTGCCACAGGTTTTGTTGCATGCACGCGCGCTCGCTATAATCTGAAACGCCTTTTGTGACATTTGAGTAAATAATCTAACGATAAATGTGGTTGCTAAGCAAATATACAATGGCTGTAGGAATAATATTTGAGTAAGCTTCATTTTAATGGGCATCTCCTGCATTTCCACTAAACTAACAAATACTGTATCCAAAGTAATTTTCTTCATCATGCCAGAGAACAGCTGTAGAGTAGTTATCTAACAATGTTACACCTATTTATAAATTCAGAAGTTTCATAATTACAGTATGCTTTCATCGTTATAAGAGTGTGTGTGGCCTATCAGGAAGCTTCTTCCTAGCTCAGGGGTTACATGTATGAATCCAATATGCATTTCTGCTTTTTACAAACTCTTTTTGGCTTCCCATAATACTTACAGGTCCTCTGAGGTTTCCTCCTGGAGTTCAAAGAAACTTGCTTGACTTGATGAAGCAGTTATAACTTGTGTTTAGTGTATGTGTGTGTCTGTCTGCACGTGCATATGAGTGAGTGAGTGAGAATATGGTTGTGAATGGCCTATAATGTACCAGTACTTGTCCAGATTACACCTCGTCAAATTCCATATGCTTCCTGCTGATTTATAAAACAGTAATGTTATGCTTGTGATACGCGTCATGCGGAGTGTAAACCCGTACTAAGAAAAAGTGTCCTATTTTGTAGAATTTAATGGTGTAACCCTGATCTCCTGATTGCTTCATATCCACAGCTTCCAGAGTATCCAACTCTGTATACACTTCAGGGGGCAATTTGCCATGTGCTACAATCAAGGTTATTAAAATATACAAACAAAAAAGAAAAAAAAATATATATAGCTATGAGAACCATAATGACATGCTATCAGACACTTATTTGTATAATAATAATTAGAATTGCAATTTGAAAGTATCTTTTGATTTTAAAAAATGATTTCCACTTCTGACTGCGAGGGAATATTTAGTCAGATTAACCTCATCAAGAAAACTTTTCATAATAGATTTTAAATAGTTGTTTTTAATATCTGAACTGATTGAATTTATTTTGCTTTCCCTCCATTGGATGCCACTATGCACAGAAGTGGCTTGGTACAGGACAAAGGGGAGCTAATTATATCGGCTGTAGTGAAACACAGAGGGCTCAGCCAGCCAAACATGTCTGCCGTGGATTTATCTTGAGACGTAAGTAGGCCTCTGGCAGGGGCTGGATATTTATCATTATGGGCCAAATTGAGGGGGATATTTTATTTTAGCTACTTTATTTCATTTATTTAGTTTACATGTATTATATCAATAATATGTTGCATATGATTCGGTTAAACATAACAATGTTTCTGTGTTTTTGTGTAGTTGAATGCTTAGTATTGTAAGAAAAAGTTAGTACTTGTGGTTTTTTGCTTCTCTTTCACTTACGCCTTGGTTTCCTACCTCTCTTGTTTATTGTTTATTGTCGATGCTAATTGCAGGAAGTGTCGCAGCTTCTTTTACGACAGTGTCGTCTCTCCAGAATGATTCATTTTACCAAAAAGTTACAAAAAAGTAACAGAAAACTCAACGAAAATAAAAAGCAATATGCAACTTTCACCATTCCTCAATTTATTCGGTGTAACGTACGTTTCGTTGATTTACTTACTGAAGTTGTTTGGATATTCATTTCTCCAGAGAGCATAAAATTGTACAGATTAGATTTCATTTTCTAATGTCAGGCTTTTAATGCCTGGTGGAAAGGACAAGTGTCCTCACCCCCCAGGGAGAAAATGTAATCGGAGCGTTCTCTGCAATACCTCCATGGCTTCAGCATTGTCAAAAATGATTAGATCCACTTCTTAGCACAGAAAGCCTGAGATTTCTGACATTCCAAAATTGTGTGTGGTGATTTCAGTATCTGATTGTCAGCTCTTATTGTCAGAGAACTGAAATACAGGCATGACATTTACAATTAGTCCAGCTTTCTGTGTCTAATGCCGGATGGCCTACTGAAACAATGCTGAAATACCACATTTGATATCAAGACCAAAACCAAATTCTTAGCCAATGAATGATGAATAGAAAAAAATAAAACTCCGGACCTGAACCAAATGAGGCTCTAGGTCTTTAGATCTTTAGAGAATTGTTTTATTACAAAGTCCATAGAGTCTCAGGTTTCAGTAATTAGATTCTTTTTTATTCATTGATCCCTACCATAAAAGTTTTCTAGCCCTTCGTTTTTTTTTCTCACCCTCAAACTCTGAAGCGCTGCAGCCAGCTTTTATTGAGTTCAAAATCATCTGCATTCTTGCCTGTCGTTTCATTGTGGCGGCAGTCGGAGTCTGGCAAAGTCTGGACGGCACAATGAAACTTACTTTTTTTGATTAAGTAGATCGTGCTCACAGGGATGTTCAGAGACCTCACTATATTGTTTTTATTTATTTATTCTCTGATCAGGCTCCTGATACCATGGTTTTCAATTACTTACTTAATAAGCCTCCTGTTTTTCATAGTTGAGTTTTTGTAATAATTCATTTCCTTACCTTGGGCCTTCACCATGACAGGTGATTTAATTTTGAAATAATGAAAAATGCTATTATTGCAAACACAGAGAGGCTACTCTAACTAATTTTGTATTACCTTTTTTTGTACCCGGATTAATTTAGCTACTTTGTTCCCTGATTTATTATTCATCACCTGTTTACTGAGAAATGAGAAGCTTACATTATACATGTAACATGTAAACAATAACACATGCCATTTCAGGTTGCCATTTCGATGTTTCATGGCTGAAAGTTTTAGGAAATAAATTAGTCATTATATCGGCACAACTAGTGGTGCCGCAGGGAAATACCACGGAGTGTTTTTAGAAACAAATGAAGAAGTTCCGTTTAAAATGTGCTTCTATCCTTCCCTTCACTCTTTCCGTTGAAAACAAAAACAAACAAAAATAAAACAACAACAATTATTGTATAACAAAAAGCAACAACAGTAATCATATTTGTTTTAAAATGTGGCATAATTCACACTGCAAGAAAACTCTTCTGAGATCAAGCAAAACTCAAACCGACACTCAAAAACTGGATGAAAAAAAATAATGAATAATAAACTCCACTTATAGCTGTGTCAATTTTATATGACCATTGATTGCTCTCTGACTATGGATCAATCATGAGTTTTGTATACAGTATAATGGTGATAGTACTGTGATGTTAATGCTGTCTTGTATCTGCTGACTGAATGCATTCTTTTTGACTTGTTAAGTAGGCTGTTCCGGCTTAAACTTTTCGGGCTCATGTGTGTAATCAGTGCCCTTGCTTATCGAGTGCTGTTGCGGTTGACAGCGATGAACCAGGCAGGATGGTCCCTGACGGCATTGACAAACAAAAGGCAGCCGCCTTCATCTGAATCTCAACTATGCTGAGTCGAGTAAAAATGCTGATTACACATCCGCCTGTTATGTCGGCTACTCTTTTTTTTTTTTTTTTTCCAAATACACATTTTCGTTTTCCACTATGCAGTTGAAAGAACCATTATTTTTATAATGAAAGATTGATAAGGTTTTCTGTAGTGGGGATGACATTAAGTTAAATGTAACTGATGGTATTAGGCGCTGTAACAATAGAACAGTATGTTAATAAACTATGTTGTACTGTATCCTGGGAACAATGTACTGGATAAATAAAAAAGAGATACAGCACTGAATAGAGGACAGTAAGACCTACTATGGAAAAAAAAAATAATTAAAAATAATTTTAAAAAATTGACGAACGAAAATTAACTGACCAATTAAATCTGTCACAAACCTTTTTGTTCAAGATGTTTAAGGCTGAATATATTGAGAATAAATAGATGATATACTGGCTTTTCAAACTGGGTGATATATTTAATGCTAGCATTGCACAAACTAATACTTTTTAATACTTTTTAAAACTAATACTTTTTTTCTTATTCAATTAGCTTGAATAGTTGGCACAAAGTCAATGTGAGAAATGTAAAGTTCTCATTTATAACTGCCTCTTTATTATCCTTACAGATAAGATTCTAAAATTATCAAAAAACAATGTTCAAATGAGAAGAGTAGAAAAATACATGATTGGAAGATGAAGACCTCGTTGTCTGACCCTTGTTTTGATGAATGTGGCACCGACTGTCTGAATGTGACCCACAAACGACCCCGGTCATGCATGCAAACAGGGAAGCAGTGAGCCAGAGGCTCTTTAAAGCACAAGATAAAGAGATGTGTTCTTCATTTGTTTCTTTGATCCACTTGCTTTTGTCTAAGGAACTACCAATAATTCACAGAGAAGCGAGGAGGTGATTAAGGAAGAATGGGCAGTAAACAGAAGAAGAAGAAAATGTTTCATGGCTGAATAAGGTCATTATAGAGCTCTGAAAAGGGAATTTTAAAGTTATATTAATTAAAGAGAAATCTGTTAATCATGGCTGGAAATCACACAGAGGAAGTGATTTTTTATTCCGCAGATTCAGGAACAAAGGTTGACACCTCTCGACATTAGAATGAGGCAGATTCAGGGACAGGCATTCTCTCTGTTTTGCTAAGTAAGCAATTTGTCTGGATACAGGGTTTATAAGAGCAAAAGCAAAGAGGTATCATCAGTCTTGTGGTCAAACTGTTATTTCTGTCAACCTGTCAGCCTCCGGATCCAGAATCCAATCCACATTTTCCAGAGAACCAATTGATTAAATGCTCCTGTTTACCATTACCATATATCGTAAATGCCACCTTTGTCTGTTGTTGCATTATGAGGTATTCGTCCATACTGAGCGTTCTTCCCAATGTGATTTCAGACTCCTTTCCAGCTTCTGATGTCTTCCATTTATGACTAGTGACCTGAGTTTGGTTTCGTTTCTGATCTCTGATGACCCCTGCCTGTTTTTTTTTTCCAGTTTTGATTCGTTGATCGTATTTTTTGTTACAATCAGCAAACTGACCTCGTCCCTGCACATGAACCCACATCCAGTTCATCAAAGATTCCCAGTTCAAGTCCCTGGATGGAATATGCTGTGCTACCCTTAAGTGTAACCAGAATTGGTATATTTACATATAAAATGAGCTCTAAACCACTGTTTACTGGAGAATTAGCTATTTGTTATATATTGTAACTGATGTTGGCCAAAACTGTGCCAAAGTTACTTTGATAAGTTGTAGGAATTACTTATCTGAGGAATGAAAAAAACAAATAAATAACCTTTATTTAACCGTATGAAACGCTCTGTCATGGCAGCATGGTGTAACACTAATATCTCAGTGATGGCTTAATGTATAATTCATACTTAATTCCAGATTTAATTAACACTTTTTAAGGCTTGCCTGACAGCTCTATCCCGCTGATTATGGAGGTTCTTGTATTTTGAATTTGTTTAAGTTGTTCCTCAGTTACAGTCGTTTATATTGAGCTTATTTTTTCCTGCATAGCACAGGACAGAAAATAATCTTGAAGCATATAGCTACCATTTCTTGAACTTTCCTTGAAATTTTTTGTAAAAACTGGCTCCTCACTAGGAACTAGTACACCATTTAAGCAAATCATCTAGCGTGAATACGCTGAAAAGTTATTTCATGGAGATGAGCGTTACGTTAAAAAATGTATATGCTGTCTTCTCACACTAAGTATAAAACCTTAGTTTTGAAGAAATTCACATTAACAAAAAATCCATAGCACAGACTTATTCATTGCAGCATATTTTAAGTTATCGGGGGAAAACTAGAGGATGCAGAGGGGAATAAAAGAGAAGAACATATGCACCTTCCTCTAAATTTGACCTGAACGAACTCTTGCAGCAAGTGAAGTTGTACAGCGAGGATGGTACCGATTCAGGCACTTTAATCCTCACGTTTTTCATTCCCTGTAATTGTTAGCTTATGCCCTGTAATAACAAGGGTGGTACTACCCCGCCGCTTTACCTAGACTCAGAGACAGATCTCCCATTTGGGTACTTACCACAGTAAAATTGGCCGGTGCACTGGTATTACACTGAAGAAAACCATCAAACTTTTTGAAGGAATGTAAAAGTACGGTGTAGGTTAACCAATCAGTGATTTCAGGAAATCTGCTGGTACCATTTTGTCTAAAAATGGTAACACCCCCCATCCATCCATCCATCCATCATTTTTCTATACCTGCTTGTCCAAAGCTAAAATAGAGTAAAATGGTAGGTTACCCCTGTCATTAGTGATTATTACTAGTATTAGAGGCCCAAGCAGTCTAGCTGCTGCATTCCTATTGGTTTTATAATAATAATAATAATAATAATAATAATAATAATAATAATAATAATGATTATTATTAGGATTATTATTAATAGTAGTAGCATTCTTATGTATATGTTTAATTGCAGTTTTAATAACTCACAGATTCTCAGTAGTTTTTGACTTTTGAAGCACCTCATGGCCAGATAACTGCAGAATGCCTTATTAATCAGACTGTGAGTATCTGCTCCATGTCTGATAAGCCCTGTAGTGTATTGTGCTGCGTCGTGCAGAGGTGCTGCCGCACGCATGCGGGGGGCAGGGTGGGGGTGCGGGGTGCTGCTTTAACATCTGTCCGCCCCCCCCCCACGCTGCCGACAATGCAAGCGTAGCACTCCAGATTCAGTCTCTGACTCTCAAAGCTTTCAACGCGGCTAAAGCCAGCTTACACCCTGGAGTGCGTAGTCAGGCTTAGTGCCGTGCAGTGCAGGTAATGCACTGCTGGCGGTTCAGAGGAGGCGAGCTTCACTGCAGAGTGACTTAAAGGCAGAGTCATTTGTCAATTAATAACAAGCTGCCAGACTCAATTCTGTTATTATTATTATTATTACTATTATTATTATTATTATTATTATTCATTAAAATCCCAGGAGAGGTGCTTGTTGCTCATTTACATGCAGTGCCCTGTGTGCTGTTTTTCTTTCATTATTTTCCCAAATTAGCTTTGGCAAGCTGGGTGATTATCGGCCCTTGTGAGGTGTCACCCCCCCCCCCCCCGCTCTCGTTTTGCACGTTCTTCCTCTCTCTGCTCCCTTGGATAGGCTACAGACTCAACACAGCCCGAATTGGAAAGCTACATGAAAAAAAATGAATATATTTATGGGTGGACAGAATTCAACGGCTTGCTTCTATTCGGGTGATCTGTCAGGTTCATTATGAATACAGTTGAAGAGGAAACAATGGATGAAATAGTCATCCATCTTCCAACTTCTTATACCGGACAGGGTCCCCGCAGGGCTGGAGTCTGTTCCGGGCATCAAACGGCACAAAGAGAGGCTACATTCTGCAGCATGGTGACTCCAGATTACAGGAAAAGGGTGCAAATCATTAGTGACATCTAGGTATTTAAGTGTTTTTGAGTTAAATGTTTAGCAAGTGCTCAGATCCCCTGAGTCAGAAGACTATCATACAAACTTATCTTGTGTGTAAACATCATGCAAAATGAAATGAACAAAATTAAATTGATATAACAACTGACTAAAATTATTTTAGGGTCTGATAACACTAACTTTTTACTTTAACATTTAATATTTGTTCTGAATGTTGAGCCAAGACACCAGTGATAGCTTCCAAATGTTATACTGCTGCAATAAATTAATATCCGGTGTACTGCCTCTGACGACAGGAGGTTCACTAGAATCCAGAAAACTGTTTTTTTGTCCAGTTCATAAAAATATATTTACTTAGAGTTGAATGAATATTGTTACACATTCGGAAGTGACAGAGCCTATATTTTAAGTTAACGTACCCTGTTTTTTTTTTTTTTGTGGAATGCAAAATGTATGTTTTTCCTGCAAAATATTTACTAGGCAGTTTACTTACTGTAAGGTCAGACCAGGAAAAACACGCAACAGACCTTAAAGAGCAGTGAACATAATACTGTATGGGCTCTTTCATTTTTCTCCTTTCTGATTTCACTTTGGGATTATTAAAAGTGAGAGGCTTCAGATGTAAATATTTCCTGTTGCATCACAGAACATCTGTTACAGTGGCCTCCTTTACCAAAATCTTTCTTCAGTTCCCCAGTTACTTCATTTAATCTGTCCCACTTTCTAAGCAGCTTCTGTCCATACGTGATACACTGATGATCACAGCAAAGGTTCCTCCATTTGGCTAAAGCATAAGAAAATGAAAACAGTCTGCAGTACATTGAAATTAAGTACGGTGTTATTCTCACATTAGAACCATGGTTCTATTTTCATAACAATCAGGAAAAGAAGGCTTGTGGGAGTTTTACGTACACAAATACGTTCCGAGGGCAGAACGAAAAATGATTGCTTCAGAGCGATAACCAATCAGACTGCAGAAGAGGTGAGTCCAAGCCACTAGAGGAGGTGGAACCAAGACATCTGACATCTGGTTGGTCCCGCCTCCTCTAGTTGCTTAAACCCACTTCCTGTACAATCTGATTGGTTACCTCTCTGAACCAAACATTTTTCTTTCTGCCGTCAGAACATTTTCATGTAAAACTCCCATGAGTGGAAAAAAGCATAGTTCAGAAACATAAGTATTTGAGTATAAACTGAGCAGTTTAATATGTTATTATGGTTTTGTAGTTATATATTTGCATGCAAATAAACACTGTAATCATAGAATAAAAAATAGTGCAGACCACATAATGTTACACTTATGTAATAAATATAATTGCTATATATACATTTAATGTTTCCCTAATGGGAACTGCCTGCCATATATGTTACAGTATATAAACAATTAACATTGGTAGCAACATAAGTGTTAGGATTACCTAATATACACTTACCTATATATCTATTCATGTTTTTTAAAAATCACAACTGTTTAATGTCCAAAATAGGGTTTTTTATTTTAAATAATGTTTCTCATCAGCTTAAAATTGTTAATTGAGGATGAAGTACAGTTTGTAGAAACTGTTTTTTTTTAAGTTTGTCTAAAAACTTCATATGCCTTTGTTCTGCTGTTGGTTAAGGTTTAGCTGAGGTTCATCTGAGGTTTAGTTCAGGTTTAGTTGAGGTTTAGCTGAGGTTTAGCTGAGGTTACTTTTCGCAAAGCAGCAATGGCTCCTGCTCTCAGCCTTATGTCACACGTCCTTTCAAATGCACATTTTAACCATTTGCTCAGTTCAGCGTCTCACCTGTTATCTTTGGAGAAATATATTAATTAGTAATTGATTTGAAACAGACAGGAGTCTTTTCATTTTTCTGGCTGTTTGGTTCTGTTGGACGGTTATTGTTCTGGCCGATACTAAGATCACGCCCTATCCCACTTGTGGTTTGCTAAATCTTTCTTTTTTTTCTTTTACCTTTGAAAAATGACTGTAACCTATTTTTTGACAAGCTGCTTATTACATTTCAGGTCTGTCTGTGTTTTTGTCTTTCTACATCACAAAAGTTCAAAAGTGTAATTTCCAAATGTATTATCCATATACCAATAGCTTTTCAGTATTTCTAACCTTTCTGTATAAACGATACTAATGCAATCTCTCAGCCAAACTCTGACCGGTAATAATGTCGTGAATCTGGTACTCAGTGTTCTCTTTCAGGTGGGAATTTTAAAGCGCAATTGCAACTGGCTCCGTTCTAACCAAGGACTTTCTTTTATTTTATTTTACTCAAAAGTCTGTACCTCCCCCTCCCCCAATCCCCTGCCCTAAACCCTATAGAGTCGGGTTGGGATGAGTTGGATTGAAGAGTAAGAGCAAGGTGGCCAAATTGTGCTCAGAACTTGTGGAAGCTCCTTCAGGACTGTTGGAGAAGCGTTCCAGGGGGCTGCATCTGGGAAGCTGGTTGAAAGAATGACGAGTCTGAGATGCTGGTATCGAGGCAAAAGGGGGCTGCTTTGAAAACTCTAAAACTCGAGACAATTTTGAGATGTGGAACACTTTGCTTGGACTTTGCAATATTTCATATTTATTACCTCATTGCCTTGAGGCCCTTTACTATGATGTAAATAATAAAGCAGGTGTGTGCAGATGGTTTTAATAAAAGACGTGTTTGCGCAGATATGATCTTTACGTGAATGCACATATTTCTTAAAAAAAAAAAAGTGAAATATATACATACATACCTACATACATATATGCATGGCCTGGTACCCAGCCTTCATTGATTGCATATTACATCAGTAATAGCAGCGTTTGAAGGAAAATTAGCAGAGTAATATCACAGCTGTACACGCAACATTGCAATCCACACAACATAATGGGAGACTTCAGAGTTCAAAAGAGATCAAATTGTTGGTGTGCATCGCGCTGGCATATCAGTGACCAGGACCAGTCTTTGTGGTGAATCGAGAGCTACAGTATCCAGGGTGAATGTAAAGGACGGACCGCGTCCAACAGGAGTGACTGTGGATGCCCGAGGATGCTGTCTGAAAGGGATGCCCGGGTACTAACCTGGATCGTATCCAAAAAACATAAAACCATAGCTGCCCAACTCACTGCAGAATTAAATGTGCACCTTGACTCTCCTATTTCCACCAAAACTGTTTGTCTGGAGCTCCACAGGGTCAATATTCATGGTTGGGCTGCTGTATCCAAACCTTTGGTCACTCATGCCAATGCCAAACGTTGGGTTCAATGGGGCCAGCAGTGCAAATATTGGGCCGTGGACGATGTGAAGCCTGTATTGTTCTCTGATGAGTCCATCTTCACTGTCTGAGTTACGGTGTGGAGACGCCCCAAAGAGGCTTAGCACCCAGACTGCTGCGTAACCAGAATGCAGCACGGGGGTGGATCGGTGATGGTTTGGGCTGCAATACCATGGCATTCCTTAGGCCCACTACCTGTTCTAGATGGACACGTCATTGCCAAGGACAGTCGAACCATTCTGGAGGACCATGGTCACTCAGTGGTTCAAACATTGTACCCTGAAGGTGGTGCCATGTATCAGGATGATAATACACCGATACAAACAGCAAGACCAGTGACAGAGTGACGTGATGAACATGAAAGTGGAGCTGAACATCTCCCACGGCGTGTACAGTCACCTGATCTGAATATTACTGAGCTACTTTGTGGTTTTTCAGGAAACATTCTTCTCCACCCGACTCATAGTGACCTGACCGCTGTTCTGCAAGAGCAAGAGCAACAGCTCAGAATCCCTCTCGTCACTGTGTGGGACTTTTATCTATAATTCCCCAGGTGACCTGATGCTGTACTGGCCGCAGAAGGAGGTCCAGCACCATACTAATAAATTACTGTGGTCTAAAGCCAGATGTTTCAGTTTCACACACACACACACACACACACACACATATATCTTTGTGGGGACTCTCCATTCATTTCAATGTGGAAATCTCTAATCCCAGCATGATGACCTTAACCCCTACCCAGCCCTAATCTTAACCATAAGTAACCAAACTAAATACAAGACTTTTGGCATTTTTCGTTTTTTGATTGCGTGCACAGATCTTTGTGGGGACCTGAAAAGTTGTCCCCACAATGTCAAAATAACAGGTTTTCATCACATTGTGGAGGACATTTGGTTCCCACAATGTAATATAAACCTCATCCACATGCACACACACACACACACACACTCACAATTTTCAAATGCTGTGAGAGTCCGATCATTGTCTGGTGTGACCTCCAACCCTTTCTAGGAAATGTCCAACTTACTCAGAGACACCAAAAAATCTCTAAATCTCTCCTACAATAGAAGCAAAATGAGGGGATCAAGGTCTGTCTGCAGGATGTTTCCCTTTGCACCGGAATAGTACTTGACCACAACCTATCAATTGTTTTTTTTTTTTTTTTTGCATAAAATTTTTTCCTGTCATCTGCGGCCAAGTATATCAGAAGAATTGTTAATTATACAAAAATAGCAGCCAGCATAGCTACTGGCAGGCCCCAGGTTACAAGAGAAATCCATTCCTTTAGTCTGTCTGTAAGTCGGGTCTGTAGGTAAGATGGAAAAAGGACGACGCAGCTCAGAGTAATAATAGTAATTATACAGTAATAATGAAAGTAATTACATACGATACTGAGCTGAGGAACTGCTGAAGTCATGCGATGTTGTCATGTGTCGCAAAGCAGTGAGTCTGTTCGTTATTACAGGCCATTGTATTTCACCCGAATAAGTACAAGTTGTCTGTAATTCAGGCGTTCTTACTGCCTTATTTGGCAGCCATGTTTATCTAGATGGTTCTGTGGACAGCGATACTATGTTTTCATGTGTTTGTATGATGCATTTGATGGGATGCGGTACCACAGACAATGGGAAGGATAAGCTGATAAACGGCATGGATGTGCAGTGGCATGGATTCTGTCAATGATATCAGTGAGATCCGCATCCAATGCGTCCACTGCGTGAACCTTATACCTAGCGAAAGAGGAGTCAGAGAGCTTCGTAATCCATTATAGAAGTGCTAAACTCTAAGGAAACTTTCAGGCTTGAATAGCTCGTCTTCTCAGACCGTTCCGTTACTAACCCATGAGGTGCGACCGTGCTGAGGAAGCTCTCCAAACAGACAGGCTTTGGCTGCGCTGCACCATGCACTCCTGGACCCGCAAATGGGCATTGCGAGGTGTCGTCTGCATTTATAAAGGTGTGATGATGTCTTGTCCCACTACTCCTTGCTTGGCTGAGATATTCCCTTCTGCCCCTTTTGATTATGCTGAGGACCCAGGACCCAGAGAGCTTTATTGCGCCTTATAGCCCACTCATCCCCTGGCAGTGCCCTGATGCCCCCTCTCATTCCCTGTAAAATAACCTGACATTTCCGCTTATATATCCTCCGTAGATGAAGACGCCCCTTTTGGCTTTTCACTTTTTTGTTCTCTCATATTTTCCAGTGAAACGGAATTTTTTTGTGTGTCTTATAATTAATGATTAACAAAAGACTTTTTGTGTGTGAGCGGGCATACCTTACCTTATGGGGACACAACGTCCCCACAACATGATGAATATCTGTTTTTAAACTCTATTTAACACAAATCTATGACTGCAATAAAAAAACTAAAAATGCAAAAACGCTTGTGTTAAGATTGTCATAGTTAGCATTAGCATTTTTCCCAT
>JAODJW010000050.1:7197544-7212150 GCA_026777045.1 Hyperopisus bebe
TATATAGACACAATAATCTCTATTTATTCTTTATTTAATCTCTGTTTAGCGTCCCGCATCAAGTTCATTCCTGTTAGTGGCTCTATATTAAAGCCGTCTGTCAGTCCTCATAAAACTGTTAATGGAAAGAATGTCCTGCCCCATGATTTAATAACACCCCCTTGGGCTGTGTGGGTCTACATCACCTGAGCAATTTACAGAGCATGGCATCTTGTTTACTTCAGTATATGACTGGCCCACCCTGTGTGTGACAGACGCACTCATCCATGAAGCTCGTACGAAAACAAGCAAACCTAAAAAGGAATAGAACACATACGCTTGGTGGCCTAATGGTTGCATATTTGTGATCAAAAGGTTGTTGGTTCAAATCCCTGAGCATCAAGGTGCTAAATAATAGCTGCTAGCTGCTGTGTCACATCTGGGTTAAATGCAAAGGACGCTTTTTGTTATGGTGTCAACAATGACACTTAATCACATTCAATTTAAATGTTCTTGAATAAAAGAAAAGAGATATGATTCGGTACTTAAGTCCTGAACTGTGAACGGCTTGTTTCACAGCCCATTTACTTTTTGAAAACTTTGATATCTCGAATGGCCCTTCAAGTAGCTTGCCCTTTCTGGATAATTTCCAGCCGATATAGAATGTGATTTGTAAATCACAGACTGCAAACGCAGCAATCAAGACCTCCATGCAAGGGTAACCTTTGGCTTCATAAACCTGCTGAGGCAGAATTTATCTAAGGCTCAATTTACACATAATTGCACACATAGAAACTGTTTTTACAGAAAATGCTTCTGCATTTCTCTTAGTGTCAGAGACGGCCGATCCTCCGAAACTTCCCTGTTTAACGAATGACCAACATTGATTAATATATATCATCCCAATAAGCAAACAAACAAACAAATGAACAAATCGCAATTATATGTTATAAAATATGATCATTGCTAGTGATGCACAAATATTGAGGATAGAGATTCAATGGGCAATTGAAATCTATGTTTGTCAGATTTCAGAATGGTGTCTGCAGGCTGGCAACCTTTTGGTGATATTACCTCGTTTTGAATTGCAGCTAAAGAACATTGTGAATGCAGAGATGCTGTAAAGCATAATGCAAGTCGTACACATGACAGAATATGTTTGATGGATTGAAGACCGTGTTATATGAAGGCTCTTTTCTCCTTGCATTTCATAACCCTTAGTCCACTTCTGGGCGTCAAAGCTGTGGTCGAGTGCTAATTCACTGCTCTAGACGCCATCCTTGAAAGACCACTTCTGACCCTCTGACGGTCAGGGGGTTTGGATGGTTGGTGTGGGTGGACGGTACTGACTTGATGAGATCGACCCTTGCAAATGCCACGAATGACATCCCCGCCTCTAGGGGTCAGTGGTTCGGGAAGAGGTGAGAATAAAGAGCAGTTTGAACACGTCCACAGTCGTGTCGGGGCTCTGAGGGCACCGGTGCGGCATACAACTCTTATCATATGGGGAGACCACTTTTATTCAAATGGGGAGACTGCTTTTATTCATTTGGGGAGACCGCTTTTATTCATATGGGGAGACCGTTTTTATGCTCTGCATTTGCAGAGGTCCAGAGACAGCAAGACACTGTGATAATGCTGTGAGTCTGTCAATTCCAAAGAGAACTGGAGGTTCAACATTTATGCAAACACACACACATGTTTGTATTCAAATCTTTGTGGGGACGCTCCATTCATTTCTATGGGCAAAACCCTAATCCCAAAACCCTTCACCCCCACTCAGCCCTAACCGTAACCATTTGATTGCAGTCAAAGATTTTTATAAAACTGAGTTTCCCTTTGTGGGCAGTGAGAAGAAGGTTCCCACAATGTGAAAAATAATAGGTTTTTATCACATTTTGGGGACATTTGGTCCCGACAAAATAATAAATACTATACATAACCCTGAGACCCCCCCCCCCCCAACACACCCACTTACACAGTTCTTACAACATTTTAGCTATATAGGACTAAATAAGCCAAATACACATCAAGTTCTTATTGATTTCCTGCAGATAAAATATCCAAAAATGTATTTGCAATGCTCTTGTAAAAAATGACATATTAAAATCAGATCAGATTTTCTTCGGCATGCATGCATAATATTTTATCAGTTTTTTATAATTATTATTGAAAGAGCAAGCAGTGTTTCAAATCAGAATTTTTTAAAAGAGGCAGTTACTCAAAAAAATATTTTATATCCAGACTTCTGGCGAAGGTCACATCAAAGTGTTTACGTATAAATTAAAATGGCATCAGAAGATCCCTATACACGGATTCTTAGTTTTCTCGTCTAATTTCAAGGAGTGTTTCTGGAATGATCCTAAGCTTTTTGTCTCCCACATGCACTCTGTACTTTTCAAACATCGCTGTATGACCCTCATTCTTTTTTTTTTTTTCTTTTTTCATTTATATACATTTCAGAATGTGCATTCAAGGACGATTTGCTTATTTAATTTCTTCATTTTTTTTATCAGAATATGTAACCTGCTACCAAGAGTTTGAATTTAACACATTAATGCCCAATATATGCCGATCATCTCCTATTCAGACTAAAATGTTATTCCATTGCTGTCATTTTCCTTTCATTTTTAATCATTGCACTCACCCTTTTAAATTTCAGACGGAATATAATGCATGCACATGTTTAATTATGCAGTGAAGGAAATCAAATGCCCTACTTTACACACGTTCTGTCATCGTCCTCCAGTGTGATAATTTGCAGGAGTGTGTGTCAGTTGGGAAAATGACAGAATGACAAAACAGAAGAGTCCCCCATGCATCGCCTCCACACCACAATCTCTGGGGTAACGCTGCAATTTTATTTCCGGAACATATTCTGTGTAGACAGAGAAATCTGATGCTTTATTTCATTCATTTTAGTTCAGACTTCCATTAATCTTTGTTCTGTATTCACCACACGACTGTGAGAATGTCTCTCGGATTAAATGCCAACAATCTGTTTAAGGGGTCCCTGATATGATAGGGGGTGTTTGTGGTCATCTGCCTTAGAGGTTTTTTTTTTTTCATTATTAAATGCTTGTGCAGAGAACAGATGCATTGAAACCATGTAGCTGAATCTAATCTAAGTAAGAAGGCCGACGGAGACGAGGGATACTTTCCAGGTAATGCATTACTGCAATTCAGTTTGATCACCAAGCATGTATTTTCAATTTATTAGTAGGCTTCAAAATCATTATTCAAGGAGCAGCACATAGCAATGCAATTGACATGATTTCTTTCGGAGGCACATGAGGGGCAATAAAAAAGGTGGAGTAAAAATAACACGAGGTTATGTTAATGATCATTTTTCAATGAATATGTATTTGGGTAGCACGCAATGCTTTTTATGATTTCCGCTACAGACGTAAACAGCGCAGAAACATGTTTTAAAGCTTACGATCTACTTGTTTCAGCCGTTAATCGTTGGTTAAGTTTAACGTATATGAAATGATTGTATTGTGTTGCAGGGTTGACGGTTAAACTGGACCCTTATGCAGATTTCCCGTGATGAGATTCCATCAGTCAAACGTTTTGTTGCACCTTCGTTCCGTCGCAGTTCTGCCTCAGACAAGTGAGCGATGAAGTGCACTGCAAAGTGTAAGGAAGTAACTATTACTTAACAAAATCATGCACAAGGCATAAAGATAAATGATACAACAAAAGGGAAAAAAGTTAAAACGTGTCGTAATGGGAAGCCGGTTTTATAATTGTTAAACAGTATTACTCTTTGAAAAGTATGTCACACACATATAAATAGTATGCATAAAAAATAACACTGAACATAATAATAATAACAATAATAATAGTAAGTGATGTTAATCAGTGCATGATCCACGAAAGTACACATCTGCCGTGTCACTTTGAAAAGGACACTTATCTGCTGTCATTTAATGTCAGTGACATCTTCAGACTTCATAAAGGAAAGCAGGTTCACTGAGGCCAGAATAGTTTAACTTTTTTCTCACACAGTAACTTAACCTCTTGCTCTTCTCACTCGCGTTTCCCTTGATTTTGGCACCAAATAATTGACACGGTGAAAGTTAATGTAAGCTTTAACAAGAACTCATTTGCATAAAACTCAGGAATCCCATTAAAACTTTAAGATATATAGCTCGCATTCGACCCAGAAATAACGTGAATAAACCTTTTAAAGGAGTATAGCTATAAAGTAACGTGAATAAACCTTAAAAGGAGTATAGCTGTACAATAAAGAAAATAAGATTAAAAGAAATAATGAAAAAATAATTAGATAGATAGATAGATAGATAGATAGATAGATAGATAGATAGATAGATAGATAGATAGGGGATTCAGCTCTTTGGATCCAGGTATACATTCTTTTGAAGTGCAAGAAATTCAGTCACGTATAAAATGGCGTGAAAATAACTCCATTGATCAAAGTATCATAAGCAAGCCACTATACCCATGAAAAAAGTAAACTTGCCTATTATTACAAACCAGCCCTGCATCTTCTGAATATGGGCACTGCAGGAAATTAACGTGGCACACGCACACAGGTAAGAGGCACACAATCTCTGAAATGTAGCCTGAAAATTGTAATAGCTAAAGGAAAGGCCATTTTGCAGGCGGCCGGCATACAGCAGCTATTCCCACAGCAAGGAGACTGAAATTACACTGCCTGGCTTCAGCATTATTATAACTAACACTGAGTACACTCACTTTGTGTAATCAGACCATTCAACCTTGATTTCCACACAGTGCCTTCCGTTCTATAATGTTAACACTAATAGTAATAATAATAAAATAGTGAATCTGTATTTATAGAATTACACAGAACCAGAGAGATACCGTTAAAGTCCTTCTTCATGAGCCTCCATGTTGAGATGTATATCTCAAGACTAAGCATAAGAGGCGGAATGAGCTGACTTTTTGGTTTTTAGATGATTATTACTAAGCCACATGTCTGAAAACGTTACATCAGATGTAGTGCAGGTAAACTGTATAGACAGCATGATAACCACTACAAATATCAATTGACATATTTTTCTTTTTTGCTTCTTCATAAAGAACATTTTAAAAAACCAAACTTTTAGCAGTGGGCCAGACTTTTTAAATTGCTACTAAACAAACAGCATTTTAATTCTCGGACATTCAGACATTCACTGACATTAAGAGCAGGCTCACTGGTCCACTGGGATTGTTATTTTATTACCTCGGTGTCAACACCAGGTTCTTTTTTCATATGAAATGTTTTTAGTTAGAAGTTTGGCTCGATCGATTCAGACACAATTATCCACTAAAACCTTATTGGACCATTTTGTCACATGGTCTCCCATTAAAGACTGCAAAGTGTTTATTAGAGCATAATCAACATTAAGGCATTACATGAACACAGATTCAGAAGACAACCAACCATTTCCCAGGTGACACAGAGAGAATGTCCTTACATCCTGGATATGTAATTTTTAGTGCATAAACAAGCATAATCAGATGCATCAAAATTTATTCTAGCGAATATCCAAAACTTTGCTGCCCGAAGTCGAAGTCCTTCTAGACAACCGTGTGATGAAGTAAGATGTTACTTCAAGTTCAAACAACCAATTCGACCAGTAATGCATCCACACGTAATACAAGGCTCATTATTTGGAATCAGTAATAAAAAAATGATTAAAATAAGCATTGGCCTCTTTCACATACAGCCTAGCTTGTCTGGCAGGTCGATGCTTGTGTGCTTTACCGTCAGACGACGGCGGGCATAACTAACTGGCAACGATAATTGTGTAAAATGAATCGCAAACATTTATTTCCCTAAATAAGTAACGTATAGCTTTTTTTCTCAGCCTAATTGTAGTTTTAGGCTTCATGGATATAAAGGCAGTACAATACAAATGTAATTAGCAAGAGCAGGGGAAATATCATTACGGGCTTAGGCAGAGACATAGGACTCGCTGACGCAGACTGTTATAGCAACAATACACAGTCTGCTAGTGAGGATCCAGGAGACATGAAAACATCTAGGGTCAGATGGGTCAGAAAAAAATTTAACAAGGGTTAGATTTCAGAGTCCGTTCACTAGTTAGAGCCACTGGTTAGACTCAGAGTCACTGGTCAGAGTCAGTGGAGCTTGTTCTACCTTGATCTCCTGCGATAAGACAGATAAGATAAGATAAGATAAGATAAGATAAGATAAGATAAGATAAGATGTGCGATTTTGATCCTTCAAATGTGTTGCACACCTACATGTGCTGACAATTGAATATTTTAAAAAGTAATTTATGTATTATTGTCTGATTTTCTGTTTTAACAAGATGGATATTAACATGAATTGCTTCCTGTCTGGCGAATTTGTCATCAGCTGAAGCGTGATCATCTGGTGAGCCTTTGCGATGTTGTTTCTGAATGAGTGACACTCAAAGCCCCCTTTTTATACCCCTCCAGATCGAATTGCCCCCTAATGAGCAGCCAGTCACAGAATCCTCTTTGATCCCAGTCAACACAGATGTTTTGCGTGTCAGTGCTGCTTCTGTGACATTGTGAAAATAATCATAACAGCATATATGCCATTCAGCACAGAGGAGACAGCATCCACAGAGGGTGATTGCTCTGTTTGCCTTCCTGGATAAATGCTGATGGAAGAGAGAAGGATGAATGGATGGATGGATGGATAACCATGTTTATATTCAAGAAACATTTTCAGCTTAACATGTCCTTCTCTGTTTCATTGGGCAGCATCTACAACTAATAACACAGTAGCAACATCTGTTCTGGGAATATTACATTTAAACAGAAAATGTTTAGTTTAGCAACATTTGGTATTAATTTGGAATTTGCCATGTTGCCTTTAAAATGATTTTTACGTCTGCTGGCATGCTATCAAAAACAGCTAGAATGGAACATTTTTTGTGATTCCGGGAGTCTGGACGTTACCTCTTCTCCTTCCATGGATACCCTCAGAACAATGCCTGGCTTTGAAGTCCCTCCGTGCGATCGATGGGGACCCCGTCTGCTCAGGGACCATCACCCTCCTCACACAAGGGACTATCACAATAGGAAACTCCAGTTTCAATTCACCAATGCCCCTTACAACCCTATTACCCCAGAGAGGCCCTGGCTCAAGCACCGTAACCCAGTCATTGATTGGGACTTCAGAGACTTTGTTTCTTGGAGTCAGTGGTGCTTGTTCCACCTTGATTTCTGCCGTGAGAATACAGACGGCCCCTGACGTGGAAATAAATAAAATCCCAAGGCTGTACATAGATCCTGCCAAAGGTTTTCAGAAAGGCCCAGGCAACTGCACTAACCCATCACTGCCGTAATGGTTATGCCATGAACCTGCAGCCTCATACCTCTTCCAGGCTTTGCTACGACTGCCTGCTGCTTATCCGAATCATCACCCCCACCACACCTCCCTTCCACTAAACATGGCCGCCAGCATGCCCGGGTGGTGATATGAAAAGGTAGATGGAACCTGAGCTGGAATCTCCCTACGGAGTGATGACTGAAAAGCCATGTCTGAATGCTGATGGAGAATTGGTATGATGCCTAATGGGACATACCAGGCCCATGTTCTCTCTCCAAACAAGGCTTGGAGATGGATCCTAAGAAGATAAAGACTTTCCTGCTCTATCCTGCCTCCAGGAGAGATTGACACTGTTTCTTAGAATGAGCTCATTTCTATTGCTGCTTTATTTGATTAGTTAGTCCATTGCTGTGTCAATTATCACTTGATCTTGAAGTGGGCACCACAACATATAAGCTGGTCTTCACTGACTCAGATTATGTTTGAGGAGCTCTAAACTTCTTCTCCCATTGCCAAGCTGACCTTTCTCAGCTATTTATAGTGGAAATTCATGCCACAGTCATCTCCCAGCCAGAAGATAACCTCCCTACAATTATAATAATGATACTGATAAATGAGAACAGCTAGCTGTTAAGGTTGCCCTGGCGGAATGGCGTCACTGGCTGGAAATGGCTAGGTACCCTTTCCAAGTTCTCATTGATGGTAGGAATTTGCAGCATCTGCAAAATGCTAAATGCCTCAACCCTTGTCAAACTTTTTTGCCCCTGCTCATTGCCAAGTTTCCCTTTAATATTTCACACAGACCAGGTTCCAGGAATACCAAGCCAGATATCTTATTCCATACTGTAGATAGGAGGAGAACACTGCATCAATAACTTCTCAGGAAGAAGATACTATACTGTACAGTATATCGTAAACGTCTTGTTGCTTGAGCAAATGCATGGCATCAAATAGGCTAACTTGTCCCATAATCCACCTAATGTGCTCCTAAACATTTATTCCGGGAGCACAACAAGATTTTCCCTTCAAGTGGTCAAATGTCTTTCTGCTTCCTGCCCATCCTTGAGTTTTACATATCTGAGAGTTAGTCTGACACCAGTTCTAGTGTCTTGCGTGGCATAAGGACACTAAACATCTGTTATGGCCTGCTTGCTCCTCACCGGCTATTGACTGGAACCTTGCGTCTTCTGCAGATGCCATTCCATGGTCCCACCTTCCATTTCACTTTATTTTCAATGGTCCCACTTTGCATTTCACTTTATCTCAGAACGTCCTCTCTCAGAAGGTCACACAAGGATCCTTAATATTGTTGATAGTTTTTCTATGGCTTGAAGACACCAAAGTCTTCGTCTAGCATGAGGTTTAATCTTTAAGAGCAGAGCCGCATCCATTGAGGTCAACAATGTATGAAACACCAAGCAGATCAGAGAAAGTGAGTAAGTCAACTGGTGTGGTTAGCTGTCAAAGACTATAGGCCTCTCAATATTCTAGGAAATTTAAATCCAGGTAAATTGGTCCCTATTTGGTCAAATGAAGAATCGACTAGGCAACAGATCATATTAAACTGCCTAAAAAACTTAAAATCCACTCCCATCATCTTCCATCTCTTGCAGATTTACCCTGTATAATATCAGGTGAATCAGACCTTTTCTGAGTATGC
The DNA here is from genome assembly GCA_026777045.1 of Hyperopisus bebe. Lineage (NCBI taxonomy): Eukaryota > Metazoa > Chordata > Actinopteri > Osteoglossiformes > Mormyridae > Hyperopisus > Hyperopisus bebe. The sequence continues at coordinate 7,206,487 of JAODJW010000050.1, forward strand.
AGCTCAGCATAAAGTTCAGCCACTTGTAACTTCATAACTCTCTACTGGCAGGTTTATCTGCTTGTGCTGTCAGAGTGCTCAACGTGATTCAAAATGTTGCACCATGGTTGTTAGTCAAACAGCACAAATTCTCTCATGTTACACCCTCCTTGTCTCTCTCCATTGGCTCCCTATAGGTACTTGTACGAAGTTCAAGACCTTGGTCCTGCCCTTCAAACCCATTAATGGATAGGCACCCATCACCTTCAAGAGGCTCCTTGAGATCTTTGTGCCATCTCACACTTCCCTCTCCACCTTCAAGATACACCTCAAGACTCACTTACTAGAGTAATGCCTCTCTATGTTCCCTGAATGTTCTTAATGTTGCTCTTTCTGCTCATTGAATAGCAGGCTAATTAGGTTCTTGCTTTGTTAGAAGCTGTGTATCTCCTGCTCCTGTGCTGTTTACACTTGTACGTCAGCATTTCCTAGAAGCTCGGCCTAGCCAGACTTACGCATCAGACTCCCTGATAGCTGTGTGTTTGTAATGTGCTGTTTGTCTTACTTGTACATCGCCATGTTAAAACAGATTACAGTTAGTCCAGGCAGGTCTCCAGTTCCCCTCAGGATAATTAATGGTGCCCCTGCTTATGTTCAGTTCCCTGTTCGATTCCCATTGGGTCTGATCTTCCCAACAGTGCTTAAACTTCTTTCTTTTTTTTTAAAGAGAGAATTATAGCAAAATCCCTAGAGCTCCTAGTCAATATTTCCTTTATGCATAAAGCTTGGCTTAGGAGCATGGTAAGGAACTCACCTGAACTATTGATTGTGGGTCAACTGAGATGAATGAGAGAAACTGGACGGACTTGAAGATGTATGTGAAAGTCCATGTGGCACTTCTGACTGGGTGAGAAAGTCGAATCGAGAAAGTTGATTGAAACCATCACTATACTGCTTAATGGAATTTTTATGACATTCAGTGGAAAAAAATATCTGAAAACAAACAATCAGAGATGAAAAAATACTGAAAGCATAAACCAGGGCACCAAGAAACAAATAATCAAGAACAGGGTTGAACATCAACTTTCCCCTGCAGCATCACAGATAACATATGAAAATGCAATTTCTGAATAAATCAAATTAAAACATTTAAAAATTGAAAGAAAAAGTTGAGAAAATACAAAAACGTCAATACAACACATTTTTTCTATTTTTTGTATTTTCTTGACCATTGTTTTTTCTATTTTTTCTTCTTCCTGTGCTGTTTTTTACACTTCAGGATGACAGAACTGAACAGATTTTTCTGCCACTCTTTATCATAAAGTTGCATACTCAACACAATAATTTTGTTGTGTTGCATTCTGGAAGCCAGGTGGAACCCACCTCTGGCAACTGGAGTTCCAGGTGGGAACACAATCTGGAAACACCAGGAAGTGCCAGAAGCTATATAAATAGCCAGGCAGTGGCGGTGCTGATCAGTCTTGTTTAAATTTCTAGGCGGAGTGTAGTGCGATCTTTTAGAGCAGGGCCTGATTATCTGCATCAGGCATGTTAAATTAGCGCTGCACCTACGCTCTGCAGGGTGGAAGATCTAGAGGACCAGGGTTGGTCAGCCCTTGCTTTAGAGGCATGTGATGGGCTTCCTTGTGCATGTTTTTCCCATTGTTTGGTGGTTGCGTTAGTTGTTGGTTTTGGTCCTCATATCCCTTTGGGTTCTTGCATTTTACACAGTTACATTTTTCCTCGTCGGCAGCCCAAATCCCAACAGCATCAAGTAGCCATGTGAACCATTTTGGGAAAGGTGTCTGCTTTGGGCAGAAAAGCTGGCGTTTTTGGCCGCTGCTGACCTGGCTTGAGGCTCTCTTCCTTTGTTTGAGGCTCTCCTCTTTTGTTTTCCCCAACTAATTTTTGCATTTTAAGTCAGCACACTGTTCGCCCTTTTGGGGTAAAATACTTCTGTTTTCTTCCTTAATCATTTTGAAGTTCTTGTTAACAAAATGATTGGACTTAATCAAAATGAGCAAGTTTAATGAACAAGAGTTTGAGTTAAGAATAAATAAACTATAAAAGCACAGGGAGAGATTTTTAGGAACATTACAAGAATTAAAGGGGCGGGGGCGGGGGTTGTCACAGACCTGTGTAGAGCATCAGAGTATGTGAAGAAGCAGCCTGGTGATGCTGGCCTGAGGCAGGTCACACGGCCGTATTTCACGCAAGGATAGGTTTACTGGAGACACGCTTTACTTCTTATGGAGAAATGGAATCTGGGGAAGGGCAGGATCAATACAACATAACCCGTAAACACAGGAAATAAGCGGCAAGAAAAGTAAAAAAAATAACATTGGTTTCTGTTACAGATCCCTAGACTGTCTGTAGTGCAGCTTTATAACGGTGAAACAATGGAAAACGCAGCGATTTATATGTGATGTGGGGAAGGAGATGGAGGTGATGATAATGAGTACATACGCCCCCAGTTACCTGGCTGTCCCTCACAAGATGGTCACTGTATTAAAGGGGAAAAGCACATACAGCATAACTAAATAGTAACTATAATGATTCAGCATGGAATACCACCTTCTTCCAGCAAAGCACTGAGATAAGGGGTGATTAGAATAAATGTTCTTGCTAAAAGGCTAAAGACATTCCTGGGGTTTTCCATTTGAAGACCTAGCGGTTACACTTTACATTACTGCACCTTCATAATGCACTCATAGAACATTTATAAGAAGCATGCAAGTATACCTCAACATCCTAACATATAACAGCTTTAATGTATATTAATAACAAACATTATATGACCATATGAATAGAATGTTTGTTGTTATAATACAATATGTGTTCTTAAGGTATTTTAAAGCTGACCAGGTATACTTGCATGCTGCTTATGAATGTTCTATGAATGCATTATAAAGGCACTGTGAAGGTACAGTTAATGTAAAGCGTACACAAGGACAAGATTCTGCCAACAGGTACGCCATCTTGATTTACTCCAGTCGAATCATTTACCTAATCAATGAATGCATATCCAATCCATTTTGGGTCAGGGAGGATAGTGGATTGGAACCAAATTGTTGAAAGTGAAGCCGTTATCATGTGCTAACTTAGTGCATAGCTTTATAGTCTCAAAACTCTAAGGTTGCGGGTTCAGTCTGCGCCTTCGGCGTGGTGTATGTGGGGTTCGCGTGATCTCCCCACGTTTGCATGAGTTTTCCCCTGCGGTCCACAAAAAGAAAGTGAGGTGAAGTTGTATCTCAAAGTTGTCCATTGTGTGTAATTATATACCTTGCAGTGGCCTTAGAGTCTTTCACTGCCTGTGCTTTCTTGGATGTGCCTTAGGCTCTGAGTGACCTTGAACTGGATAAGTGTTTGTGGTAAATAGATGGATAAACCCTACTAATGTAGAGCAAAAAAGTCCTCTTTAACGCAAAATACCTTGAACCAAAATGGCTTTCTCTATTCATCTGGTATTCTAAACAATTGTTTACAAGATGCCAACACTTTGATGAGAATGCAGGAGGTTATGCAGAGCCAAGAAGCTGATTCTTTTTTTTTGATTTATACTTTGAAAGGGTGGCCTTGAGTGGTATTGAGTGCAATATGGTGCAGCCCAGAAATATGTAGACATAGTAAATGTTGCTTCTGATTTATGGTTGCCACAACTCAGATTTATTATAGTCACACTTGTGGATGCGCATCGGAAATCGTCGCTCGCAGGGAAAAAAAAACGTTTGACGATAACATCAAAATGCATTGACTAATAAAGATGGGAATTTCACGGCTCAGATGATTTTTGTCTCTCTGAAGATGACAGGGGCTCTTTTGGGCATTTTGCTTCTCTTTGTGGTTTCAAGAAAAGCAGATAGGACTCAAGAACTTTAATTATCCAATCAATGTTCTAACAATAACAACTTGGCCTAAACTTTCTGAGAGAACCCATCTTTGAAGATGCATGCATCATAATAATTATTATTATTATTAATTATAATAATAATAAACCATAAGGATCCTTCTGCTAACACTGCTTGGACCCCTAATAGTAATGATGATGATGGTGGTGATACCTTTTGTTATGTAATGTAAATGTTACTGCACAGACAGGACAATGACATGCAAACTCAGTAATGTTGAAACAGAAGTGTAAGGATGATCAGACTTGAAACTTGCAGTTTAGGTAATTCTGGAGACTGTCAGTGGTAGCCCTATTTAATCACTGACATAAGCATTGTGCCTATCTCCGCTCACTGTGCATGGGGGTTTGCATGTTCTCCTGCCGTGTCCTCCAGGTGCCCAGAGACAAGCACTTAGGCCAACTTCAGATTGCCCTTAGTGTGTGAGTGTGCATGTGGGTCTGCTGCTCTGGTTTGGCCTTAAGCTTGACCCGCAGTCTTGTGCTCTAAGGCTGTCAGGGATGGACTGCCTTTACTCAGATTCATTTTAATTTCTCATCCTGCTGTGAAAATGGCTGTTATCTTAGCTGAGCACACACTCAACGTGTCTCTTGATGCCAACACAGTCCATCATCCATGTTTTCAACGTTTCTTGTCTTTTTTGAATGAATGGCAGTTACATTCATATGGCATTTCAAGACACCCTAAGTGCTTTATAGAACCTATAAGGAGCCAGTCTAAGCACCCCCCCCACTGTGTAGCCCCCACCTGGATGATCCTACGGCAACCATTCTGTACCAGTGCGCTCACCACACAGTAGCTAAGGTGGTGAAGGGGCAGGAGAGGATTCACCAGTTAGATATAGGGGATGATTAGGAGGCCAGATCTGAAAGGGCCACAGCGGGCAATTTAGCCAGGGCATCGGGGTACCACCCCTACTCTTTCTATAGATGCCCAGGGATCTTTTATGACCTCAGAGTGTTAGGACCTCGGTTAGACATCTCATCCAAAGGATGGCACCATCTTCACACTTAACATTTTGGTAAGAACCACGCAGATCTTCACATTAAGAACCGTGACCTTGCCTACTAAAGGCAGGCGTTTAACCAAGCCTGGGGCTCGTATTAAAGAGTGTGGGATAAATCTCGCCACCAAAGCCTCTCTGTTGCTCATTTATTAATTTGGGGCTCCTTTCATCTTGCCTTATGTCACTTCATCTCATATTTCCTTTGGTTTCATAGCCGACTGGTATCCACAGATTTCTCCTCAGTATTGCCGAGACCATTTCATTTCTCCAAAAGCTCCCTCTTTCTAAATTGGTGTTCGCAGTGACAACACTGCAAATGTGTGGGTACAGTAAGAAACACTTTCAAGAGAATGTTTTATTCCTTTTATACGTTTATAAAGGCTAGGTGTCATTCAGTTTGGTATCTCTATTTCAGTTAAGTTCAAAACTCATTTCATCAGATTCACTTTTATTTACATCTTGCAAAGGTCTTAGATGTTGAACTTTGGCGTATAGTTGAGTAGAAAGGTTAATTAATCATATTGCGTTGCCTCTTTTCATTTCAAATTAAATCCTACGCATCTATGGTAGCAGCCTTAACCTTGATGTCTAAGCTCTGTCATATGTCATTTATTGCTTGATCACATAAATGTAGGATCACACATGCACATATCACAGGGCTTAAATTCCAGGTGGCCTGAGACAAGGCCGAGCCTGGTACAGAGGCAGACATTGGCTTAGGCACCAAAGGGGGGTTAGTGACCCCACACACATAAACACACTTAAACACAC
>JAODJW010000050.1:7212250-7235929 GCA_026777045.1 Hyperopisus bebe
TCCAACAGCAGGAGAGAGACACCCAACAACTTCTGGCTGAGACACAGCGAGATGCAGCCCAAGCTCAACATCGCATTAAGAACTTGGAGCATGAACTCCAAAGAAGAAGGTCTCCGTCCATAAATTAGTCAATATCTTTCACATGCAATGAGCTCACAATACACCCATTCTATGTACAAAAAATAACAAGTAACTAGCCGGCTACTTAATATCTAATTTGATTTCTTTGCATGTGCTCAGGAGTGAGTATATACAGTATTGCTTGAGTGCAGTTGATTACTTTTGCTGTGTATATGAGCGCCATGTTGTGCAGCTTTTCAGAGTGAAGGTCAAGTAATCAGCTATGGGAACTGAAAGTTCATTGTAAGGAATGACCAAATTTGTGATTCCTTTAAAGTTTACATTTCGTCTTCAAATTCCTGTGAGTGCAGTTTAATGCAGCAGTACTAGACAATGCTCAAGCAAGAATATTTATAGTAGAAACACAGAATGCAATGCTTCACTTTTTTTCTGGAGGGGACATGTGGTCTTAGGTTAGACCTGAGTCCTTTTCATGTTGGCTATTTTTTATGCTATAAATGTATACTTTACTATGCTATGTTGCCATAAAGCTAACTTTTTACTGGAAAAACACCATTGATTTTAATAGATTTTAATAGACTTCATGACTGCATGCTGACAACAACCTGATTTACAAACAGGTATGTAAAGTATGCATTTATGTATGTATGCATGCACATATGTATGTATGTGTGCATATATACATAATTTTATAAATACGTGGAATATGCAGCGTGTGATTCTTTAAAAAAAGAGAATTGTTGTATGTATCCCACAGCCCATAACTAGTGAGTTCCTCCACTGATATTTGCTCATTTTTATATAATGTCAAGGTCAATGGGTATAATGCAATATATCTCCTACCTACCCAGCAGGCTGCCAAGGGGCGGGGGGGTGGGGGTGGGGGATGCTTCAATTGGAAAGAAGGTACATAAAGTAAAATGAAGTTTGCAGTGTCTTTTGAGCAAGCTAAGAAAGCTGCCATCGGGTGGGGCTGTATGTGGGTGTCTGGGAACCTCTGGGAAGTGCCTGTATAAATTAACATGAGCTAGCACCTTAGCCAACACACAGTTCTTACAGATTTCCAGATTTCTACTGCTTTGAGGGTTTTAATCTATAAACAGTGCCATTGCTGCTGTGATGTGGATGATTTTTATACACGGTGAAATCCCCAGTCAGAAAAATGCCTGAGAACAATGATGAAATACTAGTTATTTAACTTGACTCAGTCTGATGAATAAGGAAACCGTGCACAGTAGCTTAGTTTCTTCAGTTTAGTTAATTGAACTAGGCAGCAGTATAGCTAAATGCCGGTCTGGCAAGCGACCGGCAATTTATTAGCAAGGTTACAGAAGATGACATATACTGGAAGCTACTATCCAGGTGCTAGGAAACTGGAGAGGGTTGGCCAATAGAATCACGTAAAAGACAATGAAAGATGGAACAGAACAGTGTAGAGCAGAGCCTGTATCTACAATGCTTTCTCCCTTTATATCACCCCGACGATTGATATTGACACATGTCCTGCAGAGTATCTACAGCTTGGCTGAATAGCTGATAATTAAACCGCACATAAGCTGTGACATTGTGCAGCTGCTGAATCCTGCCCCCGGGTAATTTATTGACCCAGCGGTCAGGATGATATAACGAGGTGGCATCGGCTCTCAAACCAGACCGTAAGCGACCCGGCTTTGGCTGGTATTACATGAATTTCCCAGTGCGATCACCTCAGAGACCCTCAGCGGTACAATTGGGACTGAACCACAAAGGTCACAGATTGCCTCCTCTTTCATACACAGGGAGATTATTTGGATTGACCCTGGCAAGTCTACTGTCATACAGAATTACTGCATCCTGTGGGCTAAAATTATGCTTCACCTGCTTCAGAGACATGGAAGAATATAGGAAGCCTCCCTCTCTAGATAATGCAAGTTCACTTCTTGAAGTTTTAATCAAAAAAGCAAACGGCTAAATATGGAAACGCAAACTCTACTCTAATTACTCCAATATACTTTAATTCTTCCAATTAAAGGGAGACGACAAGCAAAAAATCAGAAACTGACATATTTATAAACATGATTATTTGTACACTGTCAGGAAAAAAAGAAAATTTGTACCTTTGTGACTGCGGCTGTACCCTTTGTAACTGCCAGCTGTTTCTTTAGGTGTAAGTACTTTTAAGGTACAGAAATGGACTATGAGGGACATTGGGGGTACATTAATGTTGTTTCTACCGTGGAGTTGCTCCTCAGAGTCCATTTCTGTACCTTAGATTAGACTAAAAGGTACAATTACCTACAGGTAAGGTACAATTGGCAGACCATTGAGGGTACAACCCTAGTGACTAGCAAAGTGACATCCCAAATAGGTACTTTTTTCTGACGGGGTGTGTGCTTTCTGGGGGGGGGGGGGGGTCACTTGTACGCACCCACATTCACAGTGATTTTTCTTGCACTTATGTCTCAATAAAATAATGTACGTGATGTGTGTGTGTGTGTGTGTGTGTGTGTGTGTGGTGTGTGTGTGTAGTCGCAAAGAAACAACCCCACTGAAAGAGTCAGACTGACAGACCCACAGACACGCAGTACAATCCACGGTGCTCTGTTGGTACAAACTGACTTCACAGCAGTCGTCTTATTCTATGCTCCAGGCAAAACCCAAAACTGACTTCGACTCCATATACAGTGCTGTATAAATGAAGAACTGGCCAAGGGCAAAATTTATTCAAACTCTAGAACATTAGAAACTTTTAGAAGGGAGAACAAGCCCTCTGGCTAATCAGACTCTGTCATATTGCTTCAAAACAATTGATTTTAGTCCTACCTTCATCATTTCTGAAAGTCTTTGGTGAGTCACCAGAATGGCAAGCTATTGGATGCTGAACTATTCAGCTATTTTTGTTGCAGGTGCAAAGATATTAGCTGAAACTCAAAAAAATGTACTCGGGTGGGGGGGTTGGGATTTTAGGACGCTGTGCTCCTACATTATTCTTCTAAGTTTTCATATAGGAATATAGGAATCTAGAGAGTAGTTTGTAGTATTAATCACCATATTTCACCAATGGCACGGCACCATATTGTTCTTCCAGATGTCATTAAGGCATTTTACTTTGTTTTTTTTTTTCCTGGCAACAACACACTAGTTTGTTGACTAATTTTCCCTTGACATAGAGTGACTGATTAAAAAAAGAAGAAAAAAATAAACAACCGCAAAGCGGAGATGATGAAAGATGTAGCAGGTGTTGTGTCATGTGGGCGGATGCATGATATAAGCCTCCCTTTTAACCAGGCAGGTGAAGCAGATGTTTTGGGGAAGCGTTTCTGGGGAGAGTTAAAATGTATCCATTGACCTTAAATAATCTGTTACCCTCAAGACGTTTCAGACTCTGCCAGACAGTTGAAGGCACTTTGCCGTAATTTATTAAAATAGCTATTCAATAATAGCCATTCAATTGATACATTTACAAAATAGCCAGTTAATTTGTTACCGTAATATAAATATTATTCTAGATAAAATGTAAAAATGGTGCTTGCTTATTCTAGTTCAAGAACTTTATTGACATTAACACATTGAAATTACTTTTATGACAACCCCAAATGTGCATTAATAAATACAAAATAAAAGCTAAGAATAACATAATCATACAAAATATGTTCAAAAGTATTTGCAAATTAACCATATAAAGTATTAAATGTTTGAATAAGTAAAACAGATTATACAGTAACATAGATTATTATTGCACATATAAGTAAGCAGTGTATTGCACATTTTCAGCATAGCATAAAACATTGTAGGTATTCAGTGAAACATTATTTAAAACTCAGGAGACTCAGAGTTCAGCAGGTTTATGACTGTAGGGTAAAAGCTATTTTTTAGTCTCTTTGTACATGTATGCATTGATCTATAACGCTTTCTTGATGGGAGGAGCTTAGACAACGTATATTGGGGATGAGTGTCATCCTTAGTGATGTTTTTAGCCCTTCTCACACAGAGAGTCTTGTGTAGATGGTCAAACGGTGGCAGTTCCGTGCCGACAATGGCCTGTGCTGTTTTTACGACTAGCTGAAGGGCCTTTTACCGGCCCTGGTGCAGCTCCTGTTCCACGCTGTCATGCGGTTAGTCAAGATGCTCTCTGTAGTGCATCTATAAAAGTTAGCCAGCAGCTTCTGGGGGAGGTTAGCCCTCTTTAGCCTCCTCAGAGAATAGAGGCGCTGTTGTGCTTCACCTACTGCCACTGAGGTGTTGTCAGCCCGGGAAAAGGTCCTCTGTGATGGGGGCTTTCAGAAACGTGAAGCTGGAGACTCTCTCCACAGCTTCTGCTTTGATTGTTACTGGGCTGTGATGGCTCTTTTTGGTAGTCCTGAATTCCACAATAACTTCTTTGGTCTTGGTGATTAAAACAAAGTTGTTGGTCTCTCACCACGTTGTCAGGTTCTGAACCTCATGATTGTATGATATGAGTCCAATGACAGTCGTATCATCCGCAACAAATAAATTATTTTGTGGTTTATACTTTGTGAAGAGAAACATAAATAAATCCTTTGTACTATTGAGAGACTTGATTTTCTGTTCTGCTAGCTAAGGCTTTCCATCAGTAGGAGCTAGAAAATTACAAGCAATATAATATAACACTTTGACCACAACTGATTAAAGTTTGCATTAGTTCAGTCTTTCCCCTGTCGCATGCAACCCGTAGGGAATGTAGCTGAAATTGGAGGTAATTCCAGAATAAAGGAAAGTAGTGGGCAAGATGTCAAAGGATTGACAATTCCCACATCAAATTGACTTAAAACCATAATATTATGACTCTAGTCAGGGGTCAAAGGTATTAACAAACAGCATGCTTTGTAAATGTCTAATCTCTACATGGTGTATAATAAAATGTAGTTCAGGAAAACCAAAATGTAAATCAAATAAAACGGAAATTAATATCAAATTAGGTAATTGAGGCACCCAAGCCGGATATGCTAATTAGTGAGTGTGTCACTGAAAATACAAAATGATCTGATAAATGATTTTGGCTCTGTTTACGCATTTCACTGTAGGTCAAAGAATAGCAGCTCATGGGTGAATGACAAGGGTATATTTTCTGCTGACGCAAATTAGAATCAGTTGAAAGGTCCCTTCATTAATCATGACAGGACGTAAAAGTGACTCTTAATTACAGCTCTTATTTTGCCTTCATCAGCTGTTTCCAAGCCTGGAAGGGCTTATCATCAATATGTTAAAATATCTGCCTTCCACCTGCTTATCCTGCATGGTCATGGAGGCCTTGCATGTACAATCGTATGATTTTAAAGAAATATGACATGTAAAAATCTCATCCCTCCATCCATCTATCCATCCATCCATCCATCATCTATCCCTCCATCCATCCATCTTGCTTTATCCCGATCAGGGTTAATGGGCAGATGATTCCTTTACCCAGTGGTACTGGGCCCCTGGCAGGAGTATCTTTTGAGTAAAATAATTATTATAATAATACTATGAATATTGTTATAATTAAAATTAACTGGAGCTGATGGATGGATGGATGGATGGATGGAAGGAAGGAAGGAAGGAATAATTATCTTCCAGTCTAAACAAATGGTAATAATGTAGTAGTAAAATATATTGTAAATTACACTGCAAAATATCTGCATAAAAGAAAAAAAAACTGAAACACCAATTAGCATGAAACAAATCCAAAATAAACAGGTACATTAAAAACAAGTAAATATATTTTTTGCTTTAACCCAAAGAGCCTCTTTACGCAGACACAACAAAATATAAGAAGATTAATTAGATTAAATCAGAGATTAAAAATACCACACAGGATGAAACTGTTTATTGTGCTTCTGTGGTTCTTTCACAAATTCATTTTAGACTTTAATGAAATCCCATTGGGAATGGTCATTTTCGTTTCTGTCTTATAAATAAATAACTCAAAATTACGCTAAAATTAGAGTTAGTAATTGGGTTATCTAATTCTGATTCTGAATTGATTACCCTTCAGGTTGATATAAACTTTTTTGTCCAGTGTTATTGTAATTGCTGCACCTGATCAATTTGTTTAATTTGTTTCATTTGTTGAGCATCTAGGCATGCCTTGTGACCAATGTTTGATAAGATTTAAGCTGGCAGTACCAGTGTAGCCTGTATTTGTGGGTTTCCTTTCAAAAAGCAGTAAAAAGATATTTAGAAAACTAGAAAGCTCTACAGTACGTGCAAGGTGGACTCTGTCCCAGGAAGTACTGGGCTCCTGGCACCATCTCATGCCCATCTTCTGTCATATATTAATGTACAACCATGGGCACTTCAGGGATTCTAGGTCACCTAGCCACGTGTCATGTGAGTTTTGGAGGACAAATGAGCATACAGATTAAAGCAGTGTGAAGAGAGAGACCTCATAAACACATGTAGAAGTCAGGGACTTGAACCGACAGCATACAATACATTACCCAATAAGCTAACCCCTAGCTGAGTTAAGGACATCTAGCGTTCATTTTTCAGCTGCAGCTAACATTTTACTTGAGGGGGCATAATGTAGCAATACACTGTTACTATATGTATTAATTAACCAGTAACTAAGTGTTGGTTGCGTACTGATCCCATGTTCGTTCATCATTAATGAATCATAACTGTTCATGTATTTCATGCAGTTACTATATTTGCTCATGATTTGTGTTTGAGTAATAATTGAGTTACGATGTTACTTACGCCCCCTCAAGTAGTGTTACCCAATTACATTTCACATATGTTTCTCCTAATAGTTGGCAACTGATGACATTTGACCTTAGATGACGAAGAAGGTCATTTTTTCTCTATGTAGTAAGAGAGGTTTTTAGGCTTTAAGTAAATTCTGTTCCATACTTTGCAATTTCTCCACAAAGAAACATTTGTATCAAAGCAGAGGTAGATAGTTCAGGTCCAGAAATTAATATTCTAGACCAAGATTTTAATCTTTTTCAATCAGCCGGTTGAGTACTCTGTGACTGTGACTCTTTATAATCAACTGGCTGGTTGAAACAGAATCTTGGTCTGGATTTTTTACTTTCTGGACCTGAACAATCCACCTCTGTCTAGAACAATGATGCAACATTTTATGACTTTCAAGTCATTGGTATTTGTGGGCTACAACCTAGTTGTCTAGCAGTTTGGTGGGCAAATGAAGCTGAATGGCATCTGCAAAGCAAACATACTTGGTCCATCTTTGTATATAAAGAACATGTTACTGTATGTAATATCATAAATTGGTCTTTCAGTGTCACTCTCTAATTGTGTTCATATATTTTTCAACAATGAACACTTACAAAAAAGACATCCTTCAAGTGGAATATAGAAAAGTTTAATACATAAAGTCCTTGAGTGAATATATCAATAAATAATACGCTGGTGATTTGGCGGGTACGATATTTTAAGTCAATACTACAGACAACCGTTTCCTGAAATTATTGATTTCTTGCAGTGTCATGAAGGGTTTTGAAGTTTTGCTTCATCTTTCATTTAATGAGTTTCTACCATCAGCTGCCACAACATCAGGATGGTATTCGTTTGCACTCATTTTCCTGTTTTTTGTTTTGTTTTTTTGTTTTTGATTTTGTTTAACCATGTTGCCTTACAAGTATGTTTGAGATAATCCTAAAATATCTCCAGTTGAGCAATATTTCTTGGGCTAAAAACTTACTGGAATATCACGGCCTTTGAAATGGTGTTTTAACTTTTCAAAAACAGGCATCAAGAACTGCAGCATTTTAGAATATCTTCTGATCATGGCCTTATGTCTCTACAGAAACTGTTTTTCTCACTCTGATGATACGGGCCTGAGTTAGTCGATTTCTGTTAGGCCGATCTGGCACAAATCCAGCCACATTGTTCACCAAAATATTCTCCCAGCTGCCATTTCTTCTGGGTTCAACTGAGGGAAATAACATTTTGACACCTGAAGATTGCCTCCTTGATTGCCTTTCAGACGAAATTGAAACACCAAACATCCATTTTTTTTTGTACTCCACTGCCGGGGCCCTCTACTGCTTCACCACACCGAAAAAAATCTCACTAACGTCAATAAGAAAAAAATCCAAAAAATGCTGACCATTTGAACAGGTGAGAAATCCTTTTGAAGATGTGGATTTATTTTGGAAGTTTTTCAGCCGCATATACACCCTAAATTTATAACAGAAAACGTAAGTGCAAAACTGGGATATGTGATAAATTTATCTTACTGTAACATATACCGTTAAACATGCATTAGCAAAATGCGAGAAATATAAAAATACCACTATTAATAAGCTGATTACAGTTGCTTGGCTAACACGTTACATTGCATCACCTACTATACTACACTTTGGGAAACACTGATCCTCTTTTAGTCATATAGCTTTGGCTGTTTAATCACTGGCTTTGCAGAAACCGGCATTACGTGGTCTAACCTAAAGTGTCTTTGCAGTCAGGAGTTTACTCTGCCCCTGACACGTGCTGTCATGTGACCCCAGTGGCAATAGTATTTAACAGTGTGTTTGTTTGTGTGTGTGTATTTATATATGCATATGTGTAGGTGCATATGTGTGTGTGTATATCCGTTGCAAAATCAGATTAGCATGAAGCCTGTCATGGCTACACTACAAAAATAGGTTACAAAGCTAAATAAATGTATGGGATGTATGGGATGACATCAACTATGCTGCAACACACATGCAACTGACCTCCTACAGTTGGACATTTAATGTAGTCACAGTATGACAGCCATATAGACTTCCTGCAGAAGTATGAGCCATCCTAAAGCATGGCAATATGGTAGGAGAGCGAGATTAGGGGGGAAAGAAGTCTGCATGCCTGATTTGGGTAATTCCGTGACCCCCTCACAAAATGAGACCACTGGGGCTAAGTAAATTCTGCAGTTCACTATTAAACAGGGACCCCGGATCGGGTCATGCAAACCTCCGATGGGCTTCTTGGGTTAATCAGAGCATCCAGGAGAGAACCGTTATTCTGGGTCAGACACGGACAGCGGAGGCGAACGTCTCACATGACTCGGGCGGCTGCTCGGGCTTAGACGAAAGTGTAACATCTGCTCTGCGGGGCTAGCGTGCCATTCCATGCGATTCAAGAGGGACGAAGATGTACCTCGAAATAAGTCTGTCTGGAACGGCAGTAGTGAGATCTTACATTTCAGCTACGCCACGTGTCTCTGACAATTATTCCAGGAGGGAGACCTGATACATTTCAAAGAGTGTGACCAAGTTAGTGCCACAGCTTACTTAACCGGCAGTAAGCTCATTAACATGGCCGTCAAACGCTGGACAGGGAAAGGCTTCTTCTTTAAGCTTACCCACATAGTCAGAACCATCAGTTATTCTATGGTAGAGCCAATGGGTGGAAATAGAGTTTCGCTGCTGAGAATCATCAAGGAAGCACGGGGGTTGATATAAGATGCTGGAAGGAAGAATCTGATTCTGTTCCAGTTTTTGGAAGTTGGAGAATGGGCTGGTGCCACCGAGAGTGAAAGTTGTCCAAGAAACCCAGATGAGAAGGAAACAGGACACCTCCTCAGGTTCTAGCCTGATAAGGTTCTGGGCAGGTAGTATCTCCTCAAGTACTCCTAACCCAGATAAAAACCTGAAATAAAAGCAGAAACGCTCCATTAATAGAGAGGTCAGACAATTCTGTTCCTCATAATGCAACCTCAGATCCAGAGGATGCTCCGCTACCATGTTGAGCCATGTGCTGCATTGGAACCTCTGGGCTGGAACTAATAGGGGCAGCATCTGGCATGAAACTGGCAAATAAAACTGTATCAGCGATGCAGTAATCTGGGGCAGGGCCTGGCATGAAACTGGCAAATAAAACTGCATCAGCGACGCAGTAATCTGGGGCAGGGCCTGGCATGAAACTGGCACATAAAACTGTATCAACAGTGCAGTAATCTGGGGCAGCACCTGGCATGAAACTGGCAAATAAAACTGCGTCAGCGATGCAGTAATCTGACCCTGACGGTGTCTGGTCAATATAGGTCGGCATGTTACGCCAAGATGCGCGAGGTTTCATAATATGCCCCTCAGACTAGCACTTGACCGAAGAGTAAGAATTCCCCAGGTGTTTGTCGCTTCAGAACAGTCATCTTACTTTATAGGGACAGGGATTCCTAAGCAGGACTAGACACAGATGGTAGGTAGAACATAAGCATTTAGAGCTGGGTGATATGCTAGCAGGAGGCGACTCAGTGTGACACAGAATTCAGAATGTATGAACTGTTTATTTTTGGAATTTTTCACTTAATTACAGTGCATAACATTACAATATTTTGGAAACCACGGTTACCAAATCAGTGGCTATTTGGGTTCCACTGTATTTTATTATACTGTATGTATTACTTAGGCGGTTGAATTTCCGCTTATAACAACTTCAACTCCTCTGGGAAGGCTGTCCACAAGGTTTACAGTGTGTTTATTCAAATTTCTTATCATTCTTCCAGGAGAGCATTTGTGACATCAGAAAAATTAAATATTAAATTTAAAACTAATTTAGCTTAATTCTTGAAAGCACCTTCATATTGGTACAATAACCCATTTCCTGTTTTAACTTATTTACCCTATTGCTTGTATCCTTAGTCTTGACATTATTAAACATATCGAAGATCAAGCAAATTAAAAACACATTAGCTGTAAAAGTGCAGGCCATTGGTAAACTGACTTGTGATCACTGGCTTCCTTATTCTGTGTTTGGCAGAATATTCCTACTTGGTAGAATCTGGAGGGGCAAAGGGATAATGCAGGGCTGCAAGCTGTTACTTTTCAGTAACACTTTGTATGAAAGTCATGTCTATAAGGATCTATAAACACATCCATAACACATTATAATGCATTCATAAAGCATTATAAGCATGTTTATAAAAAGACATAACACATTATAGGCATGTTAAACATGCAGTATGAATGCTTTATGAAGCGCTTAATTATAATGCACTATAGATACCTTTATAATGCAGTACAAAGCATGATTATACTGACCATTAAAATATATTATGAAGGTATCTATATAGCCAGGATTGCCAACTATCACGCATCTGCCGTGACACTCAAGCTTTCAGGTTCATTTGCAGTCAGTCAAAGATCAGAAAGGGATCATATTTCAAATGCTTTTGCTTATTATCATGGAAAGCTAAAGATAAGTTTGCGATCAGTTTTCCTTATTCTTTAGAGGAAATGAGAAATCCAGTTGCTGCAGCTTATTGTGAAATAGTATGAATTTCCTCATTCCATAAAGAAAACATGTTTCATTTCAATAGCTTTGGCTGATGTTTCTAAATGCATCTAATGACTCCCTAAGAGAGATAAGAATGGTTATTTACCAAGAGTGTCCATTTAATTAATTCTCTTCTGACTCAATGTTTATGCAAAAACTTATTTTATGGCTGTTTTAGAAAGCGAGAGATCACAATAATTACATATTCGAATAATGTCAGTTTTAAATCCAAATGAAGCCTAACTGTTGAGTTAATGTTGAGTCAATGCAACTGTTGCATTTGGTTTACAGTACATACGTTTTACCAGATAGAAGTGGCTGACCTTGTATTACTGTATTTAAATGAAGGTTTCCAGGGTATATTACTAGGTGGCACAGAATAGTTATACCTTAATAACTGCAAACATAACAAAAACAGTTTATATTAAATGACAAGTGTCATTTAGGAAACCAACTTTCCTCTGATGTACAGAGTCTGTTTGTTTCAGTTTTTACCCTGAAGCCAGATTAAATCTTGTCTTATTCTATAAGCATATAGCACAGGATATACAGAAAAATATTTCTGCTTCTTCCATATTCCTCGCTTCCTTCTATTATACCTGTTGTTTCCCACATTTTTGCTGATTAATTGGATTGGCAGCCTTCTGCTAGCTATTGCCTGCCAGCCATCCTTTTTTTCCTATTCAAGCTATAGGATAAAAGCGAATTAGCCACTATCACAGCATTGTTTTATTTGATTTGCTCATGTTGTCATTGTGATCATCTTTGTCACTACTGTTACAGAATGTTTCTATCACTAATTAAACATAATAACAAGCAGGATGTCAGGCTTAAATTAGAATTAGCAAAAGAATTACCTGTCCTTCTGACACAATGGAGTCAGACCGCTCGATTATTTACTTCCACAATTGACAAAGAACAAACAATACATCAAACCAGACGATGCCAACCACAATACGAAAGGCTTCTCCCAGTGGCCCCTATATCCATCAGTAGCCACCAGTATTTGGGACTCCTGACTGGGCAGGGTGCTCATGTATGAGGTGTCCAAAATACATTAGCAGCAGGTCTGAATTTTGGTGTTTCATGACAGCAAAACCACATTATACATTATGCATGATGCACCAAGCAAAACATGACTAAAAAAAACATTCAGGGCTTAAGCCTCATTATCCCAACCCTGGTGCCACAACCGGAAGACCAGGAAAAAGGAACGAAACACAAAAAACAAGAGCAACGACAATGCAGGCATAACAAGCACGGTTCCGGCAAACCGACAGCACAGCTCGCAAACAAACAAGCCAAAGATACGATGTGAGCATTTTCACTGCAAGGCTCGGCTAACCTTGTCAGATCCCATAACCAACGACTATCAATAATCATGCATGTGTAACAGTGATACTATACAACTGTTTACTTGAGACCCTCCATATAAATTACTATATCTAGGCTATGAAAATCACTATACAAGACAATATATTTAAAAAAAAAACTTTAAACGTAACCTTAAAGACACTTATCTACCAGACACAAATTGTTTTTACATTGTCCCTTGTCATGAGCTAGTAAGTCAGTGAACAGTGACCTGCACTTAATCTCATCCATACATTTCCAAATGCTTTATGTAACCCAGAGGTCTGTGTTTACTCTTAGATCAAAAGCTCTGTGCTGATGTGAAAGTAATGTTGACTTAGGTGGTATTTATTCTTAGGTGAGGTAATAACATAAAAGCTACCGCTAGCTTACAGCAATGTCTGTTGATCCACCTTTGTTGACAGCAAATGTCACCATTCCTGGGTGCATTGAAGGTTTGTGTCATCTTCATATCAAAGACTGTTCAGTTCAGGGGGTTTCTCTCTCCTCTTTTCAATCTGTTATAAAGAGGTTCAAAAAAACTTTATCGGATCACAAGAAAGTCATCCAATGACATTGTGTGTTATAAGGAATTTCTGCACTTTGTTGTAATACAAAACTCCGTGACGTTGTAACTTTACTCAACCTTCATCAATGTTGCGTGGCCCAGTTTTCCACGGCAGCTACGGTATAACAGCTGTCACACCTCTGCAGCTGTCCTCCTCCGTCGCGGTGGGAGTGAAACGGCGAGCATTAAGTCTCTAGTCATGCTTTGCTTTGTATTGATTAATTGCAGATGATGGAAGATGGCAGCTTGGTGGACAGTGCTGGAACCATTCAGGTTATCTGTGCTGCATGCTGGAATGGTGGGTTCCCCTACCCGTGCTTCCATAGATTCCTTTTGGGTACTCTGGTTTTCCCAAATGAACAGAGGAATTTGGTTCAGCAAGTTCTGTCATTTTCAATGCCCAGGCGTATGTAAGTGATTGTGTGTCTGTCAATCAACATATGTCTCTGTGAAGTGATATTGTATGTGTCAATTACATCTAATGGACTGGGAGTAGGGTGACCACTTCAGGTTTTACAAACCAGTTTAAAACTGACAGGCTCCTGTTCTTGGCTAAGTAGTTCAGTTCCTCTTGTGCTTTGATTGGTTTGTTTCCTCAATTTGAAAGACTCATCCATCTGTTTCACATTAACATTAGTGACACCTGCATAGGAGACTGACCAATCAGCATGCAGCAAAAACTCTGTGCTTAAGTGAAATCCAGGTCTTTTTAATTGAATTGGTAATTTGCAAACCCTTCCTATCTCATAGTGTCCCTCCTGACAAGCAGTAACCTTAACTTGGAATCAGCATTTACGTCGCATTTCAGTCGTTGTTCTTCACGGTTGGCTTTATAATCACTAGGATGCTGATTATGATTGTCATTTATTAATAGCAGCTGTGTGGAATCAGTAACTGTCACAAACATGCTGCTTTATCATCACCCAATATATTACATTATGTGTTTTATGAATGATGGCATGATTGTTTTATAGTTTTTTTGTTATATGATTATTTTATTTCTTTCCTTCCTTTTCCCAGTTCTGTTTTACTCTCTCTAATAATATTTAATGCATCACAACACATTTATGTAAAGCACCTTGGGATGACTCTCATGTGACCAGACACTGTCACGTTGTATCAAATATATTGAATTGAATAGCGATCAGGTTTTTTTTCCATGTTTGTTTTAGCTACAGGATAGAGTTTGAAATGTTTTCAAGAGGTGAGAGTTATAATCCCTGCAGGTCACATGGTAGGTATGGGAAAGGTAAGTAAGAGAAATCATTAGGAGCTGTAGTTCAGAAAAAAAAAAAAAAAACGTGAACGAACTTGGAATTTTGGCAGAGGAAAATATGGACTGATTGTGTTTCCAGGTTAAAAGCTTGTCATTTCCTTAAAGGAGAATCTGGAGGCCTGAGCCAGCAGACTGGAAAAGCAGTGAGAGCACAGGAGATAAGGAGCCAACCAGGCAAGAAGCAGCAAAATGCCGTAATATTCCCTCCACTGGCCGCTTCTGTTCGTTTATTATCCGGCATTTCACTATTCCTTATCTGTCTGGCTGATTGGTCACAGTCAGGTTATGGCTTTGTTTCTTTATAATAAATCGCTTATCGCTTTTATGTTGTTACTTTACACAACGGCTTAAGATAAAACTGTCAAAGACAGTTAAAAAGAGAGCTAGCATTAACGATCAGGCCAAGGCTGGAAATAAGAACTGGTATTTACTGTAACTGGTCTGGTTTGATAACCAAAGGCAACAAATGTTTCTTTTTTTTCCAGCAATTTCCCATAGATGAAGCAATTCTGTTAAAAAAAAAAAAAAATGTTACACTCCGAATCTGATTTTAATGTGCTGCTGATATAAAACTTCCAGAAACAGAATTCCAGCACATTCCTTGGCAGATATTTTACCCAAATTGTAGCATCAGCAGAATCTGACCTATGCTTTCAGGATGGTGAGATGAACTACCCCAAATTTATAATTTTCTAATGTAAAACTGGTCCAGTTAACTCTGGGTTAACTACATTTTGCATAGGAAAATACTCATCAGTTCATTCATTTGTAAAATATATTATACACTGTATGTCACCTTAGAAATGTTGCAGGAATCTGATTAGTAGAACATGACATTATTTGGTATTTAAAATGAAAATTTATCTGGAGTGTTGAGGGACAAAAGTGCACAAAAGTGGAAACCCTGAAATATCCATGGTAGCAAGTTTCTCTCCTGTGTTTGCTAAGCTGCTCCTTTGTTTGGTAAGTGAGACCAAAGTTCCTTCCTTCAGCAGGCTGATGAGAAGCGGCTTGAGCAGTTTTGAGCTTGATACTCAGTGTTTAATCTCCTGAAGTGGTTGTCATTCCATTAGCCTGAGTTTTATGCAGTTAGAAGTCAAAATAAAATGCGGCCAGGATTACATTTGACGTTGTGAGTAAACAAAGCTACACCTTCAAGAGAAAAGTGTCAACTTAACTCTGGTTAATTTGATTTGTTTGAGAGAAGGCAACATATATGTACGTAAAAGTAATACTAAGCTATGGACATTACTCTCATAAATGTTTACATAATGCCAGTAAAGTTTACACAGTATAATAAAGCATACCATTTAAGCGTTCATAATACTTCATTACTGACTGCAGTCATTATGACATTTATTCCTATTACTGAATTTCATAGCTCGTTCTCTGGTATGTCAATGGTAGCAAAGAGCAGAATATGTGCCGCTGGGGTATTGTAATAAATAACCAACCAAACAAGATCATTTTAGCCGTGTCAAACATAATGCTTTATCGTATGAGAATTACCATTCTCTGGCTGAAACCTTAAATCTGCTAATGTCACAATGTTCCATAAGCCTCAACGAGTAATAACCTTAAAATCATCACTTTGTCATTGCAACAGAAGTGTTTGCATTTAATATTTACGTGAGTGTTATATTATATGAAAGCATAAATCAAGGGTAGATTAATTCTGCAAAACTGTTGCGATGACATAACCACCTAAAAAACAGAGATGGTCCATTGTTAGCGACCTTGCTGTGTTATTGCCGTTTATTTAAAGAAACCCTTAAGTGATCGACTGTGCGTCATTTCCATAAGAAACAGAGAGCCAAAGTAAACTGAGCGATTCCAGACGAGATGACAAGACCTCTAGCACTTCTTGGTTGGCAGACTTTGCTGTTTTCACTGCATATTCAAGTGCTTTTGTGATCATTAATTGAAAAATATTGATTTTGCAGAAAACAAAATCAAAGCAACATGACAAGTATGGTTTGTCATATGCTTGCTGTCATTATTTGTATTTAATCCATCTGGCTTATTTTCTGTCTAATGTTGTCTTTGTTGGAACAAAATGTGACAATTATGGTAGCTGGAGTGACACTTGTTCTATGTCTGGGATTTGGAGTTCAAATTCTGTTCTGGGGAGGGGGGGGGGAAATGCATGTTCTCCCTGTGTTTTATCTTTTATACCAGACACTCATTTAAGGAATGTGATAGCACACAAATACATGAAATGCATTTAAAATACAACTGTCGTAGCATACCTGTAATACCAAAAAGTACTATTTATCTGTCAAGTACTAATGACAATTGGTAAATGCTATATTCAACTGAGTGAATATGCATGGCACAAAATATGTAATTAACCTGACCCAGGAATTTCAGATTAATGATAGATTTTAATAAGTCAAAGAGTTACATGAAATGCACAAACAGTCACTAAAGGGAAACGCCTTTGTTGGAAACAGTAGCATGAAATTGATTTCAGTGCTTTGATGGGTAGAGTTGCAGCAATGCAAAAAGAACTGGGAAAAAATGTGGCTGAATTTAATAATTTAGTCTGATACTAGCAGTACATCACTGTACGAGGTCCAGTAACACTTCCTGCGAATATTCTCTATATAATACATCATTGTATAATGAAAACATGAACTGTACAGTACAAAATAAAACATGTGGCTGCGATATTTAAAAACCTATGTTTTTTTTTCTTTTTTGTCAACTATTATTTTGAAACAGAAAGAGAAATCCCAAAACATGGACACAGGTTCAAGGACAAGAAAGGAGACAGTAAACAAACAGGGGAACTTTCATGTTGGGGTCAAACAGGAGAGGCGACCACAAGGGACACCATTACTGGTTTTAGCACTGGAGTTTCCTGGCACCCAGGTTGCTATAGACGAACACAACTGGAACACACCAATTTATACACATCAAGAGAATGAGGGCAGGTGGAGCTAATCAATACGAGTAACTCTGCTGGCCACCTGTGTACCTTCAGCAGAGAGTGGTCACACTCACCTTCTCATATTTATTTACAATATTGAAATAGATACGTTCAATCTGTTAAATAATTAGCTGAATGTTGTTCTAGAACAGCGTAGACCGTTATGGTTATGGTAATGGTGACGTCGGCTGCCTTATGCCACTGTGTAGTTTTAAATTGCCCCCCCCCCAGCTTTCTGATGACCCATAATAAGGTCCCTCAGAGTAGCTTCTCCCTTCCTGTCTCTGACCAAGATCACAGAATTAACACTATGGGCTCGTCCAATCACAGCAGAGCTGCTAGGCCTTTAAGCGTTAGATAAATCGACCAGGTTTTATTTAGTGTTGTGCACAGCTGTCACAGTGAGCTTTATGAACTATTTACCAAAGGGGGCAAAAAAGGGCGAAAGATTTAAAATATCGCCTGATTGCGGCTGAAAATTAGGACACAATGAAATGTCCTGCTGTTTACAGGAATGTTCAATCAGACACATAAAATGCAGTGATATATACATACATACACACACATCGCCGTATATTATGCGAGTATATGTAATGTTCCTCTTATCCAGTCACAGTGATTCTGGGAATTCTACAGAGCACATGCACACACAAATCATGAAAATACCCAACACGGGCCGCCCCTCCCCGGCCAGTGCGACCGTGAGCCTTAAAAATATGAATCAAAAGAAATGCATAATCAAAAAATTGTCAAAACAATCATCCACCAACCACAATTTTAACAAGACAAAATGGGAAAATCAACAATTTCTTCAATCAATACCGTCACTAGTAGACCTTCAGTAGGCGAAGCTCTGTGGTCACAGCATGTCAAAGGAAAAAAAAAAGGAATAAAAATGATAGAACAAGTGTCATTAAACAAGCAATGACAATAGACACCAAAACACAGCAAATCACCAATGCATTCACACAACACTTAATGTAAATCCATGCATTTATCGATAACTCATCTTAGCCAAACGTGCAAAACTATCCAACTGTCATCTATGCTCTAAATCACTTTAACGGATCTCTCTCCTATCCTCCGGCGAGAGTTAAAAATGAATAAAAAAGCAAAACTTTCAACGAAATAACATAAAAAATAAAACAAAAAATTGCAGACAGACTATTCAAAATGTATGAGAAATTCCACTGTAAAACGACGGCCTCCATCATGGCCGCCATTCCTCATTGACACCAACCACTGACAGACTCGCTCAGTCTTCTCTTCCTTATTGGCCGAAGCCTCCTGAGCTTCAGCTTAGGAGACCATAACTAAGTTGACCATCCTTTCAGGCTTAGTCCAGAAGAGTCCTCCTTCACTTCAGACAGCGATTCGTCAATAGATGCTCAGAGTCTCCCTCTATCTTAGACCTCTTGTATCACATTTTTTGTAGGCCTTAGCCTGTAAAGTAGAGTCATTCATGGCTTCCGCATGCTATTCTCCACATATTCTAGAGCACTGGTGCCCAACTCCAGTGCTGGGGGGCCGGAGCCCTGTGTAACTTAGTTCTTTCACTGTTCCACCATAAATATTCAGCTCAAGAGCTGTGTGGTAATTAGCACAAGGAGTTGAATCAGGTGTGTTAAATGAGGGGAAACCCAAAAATGTGCAGGGCTCTGGCCCCCCAGGACTGGAGTTGGGGACTCCTGTTCTAGAGCCTCCTTGTGATGAGTAGCCAATGGCTCATGGGAGTTTTACTTACAAGAAAAAAGAACGTTCTGAGGGCTGAACAAAAAATAATTGGTGAGTTCGAGCAAGTAGAGGAGCCAGGACCAACCAATCAGATGTCTTGGTCCCGCCTCCTCTAACTCCCACGAGTTGGCCCATACCCACACCAGGATACCAAAGGCTGGCTCCGCCACATTGTTGGCTCACTGCCTTTCTTTGAAAGTGCTCCGTTTTAAGATATCATCTCCACCTCACTGCCCACCAGTTTGTCCTTAATATGACTATGACACAAATGGGCAGTGTTGGGGTTAACACAGATAAAACTGACAGTCCCCTTGTCCTGCCACGAGTAAAAGGGCTTGCTTTAAACTGCCTGCCGCTGCAGAGTTTAATCGCAGGGGTTCCTGAATCCCTGATGTCCTCATTGTCCAGCAGCATGTTGAGATTTTCCTTCCTGTAATATAACTCAGTCTAACTTAAAAGACCGGAAAGACAGAGCCAATCGCTCCATCCTACGCACTGGGCCCGCGTTCAGAGGGCTGCCATCGCGGAGATACTCCCATCGTGCCTCAGCGTCCGTTCAGCTGGACGTGCTTCGCGTTCTGCTGCCTAAACGCCCACAAATCCTGGGGACAAAGACAGACCATAAGCTAATGAAAACCCCCCCCCCATAGCCCGGGTCCCGCTAGCAGAAAGAGGGGGTACACTCGTTAATACGGTCCCCCAGTGTTCCACATCCCAGTGCTCCAGGTCTTCCAAGCCTCTTTGAGGTAAACTGAGCTACAATTAGAAAATTAAAAAATAATAATTCTTTGGCCTGCAGGCATTGCAGCCTTGTACCTCAGCTGAGGTAGCTACAAGCCGTGAAAATAAAATAAAATAAAATAAAATAAAATAAAAACACTGAAGCAGCCATCTCCCATGACAGCAGAGGTCTGCTACCTGTTGATCGTAAGATTGCACTCATCTGCTGATTAAAATTCAAGCACAATAAAACTCTACTAATACTTCCTCCCAAAGGCTGTCGACTGATGCTCATGATATAATAGCCAAACACCACCCCAAATCCCATGTAAGCTGTACACAGAGTACCTCCAGCTCCCCAATCCTCCTCCTGTTGGGGTCTTAATTGTTAACCTAATTATAGCTCTAATGACCCTACAGGCATATACTGTGGTACACAGAAGCTTTCATCCCCGGTGACAGACTAAACTTCAAATTCATAGTGACTGAGCAGGATGTTGTTTTAAATAGCTTGAATAGAAAAAAATGATTATGTTCAAAGTTCATCCATTCCGTGGTCCAGGAAAGCATCAATTATGTAATGAGAGTGGCGATGTAAAATCAGATATCTTCCTTCTTAGGTAGCTACCATTGGATAAATATAGCTTTATATTAGGCAAACGTGGTTTATTGTAATTTTGATACGATAATTTATTTTCTAGGAATATTGCAAATGCAGCAAGTTTATCTGCTTTGAAAACAGAAATTTGCTGGGTTTTTATTGGCTAATTTATTAACCAAGTGTGACAGTACAGGGTCACTGACACGCTGGAGGCTATTCCAGGAAACGCAGAGCAGAAGGCAGGGGAACACCCAGTATGGGATGGCTCTCTGTCACAGACACGCGCACACACACACACAGACACGCTCACACACACACGCGCACACACACAGACACACACAGACACGCTCACACACACACGCGCACACACACACAGACACACACAGACACGCGCACACACACACACACAGACACGCTCACACACACACACGCTCACACACACGCACACACAGACAGACACACACACACCAACATGATGACCCTAACCCCTACCCAGCCCCAACCTTAATCATAAGTAATCAAACAAAATACAAGACTTTTCTGGATTTTTGATTGCGATCCCAGATCCTTGTGGAGACCTGAAAAATGGTCCCCACCACATCAAAATTACAGGGTTTTATTACATTGTGGGGAACATTTGGTCCCCACACTATAATATAAATTTAATCTACATGCAGACACACACACACACACACACACACACACACACACAACAGGCAAATCACCAGAGGAAACCGGATCTCAGAGGACAGAATGGGAGAGCATGCAAACCAAACACAGAGTTTGGAAGTGGAATCCAGTTCCCCAGCCCGGGAAGTGCTGAGTCACTATGACACATTATTATTATTATTATTATTATTATTATTATTGTTGTTGTTGTTGTTGTTGTTGTTGTTATTATTATTGTATTGTTGCAGTTGTGGTTGTTATATTGTTGTTATAATCACCATTATTATTTTTGCTGTATTTTATTTTTATTTATATATATTATGTGTTATTACTGTTTAGTTGACTGGCTAGTTCATCCTTGTTTCTTCATTTGTTTTTCTTTTGCTTTTATCCCCCCCCACCACCCAAGGTAAGGGTAGGGTCGGCTGCTTTAGCTAGGAGACTAATGGAGCCATTTGTCACGCACCCCCCCCCCACACCCCCATTTTGCACCGTTAGCTGTGGGTTTCCTTTTTATTATAATCAGTTTGTGTGAGTGTTTGTATGAGATCACAAAGCAGTGCTGAGTAAGTCTCTCTCCCAGGATGGAGAGCTCTTCATTACGGCAGTTTTGCTGTCCAGTCGGTATAATTGGTTCTAATTGCATTCTTGTCGAGAGCGGTGCTTCTTTCACTTGAATGTCAGAATGCATTTAAGGAGGTTTTGATTTGCGATTTGATTTTCTTTCTTACTGACCCTCAAAGGAAAATACTCAGGTGTTCTATTAAGTCATATTATTGAAATGTTATGAAATGTCATATAGTTTATATAGTGTCCTTTGCTTTATGCCACGTCTAGTTTTGGGAGTGCAATTTAAATTTTAAATGAATGGATTACTTTACATAAATAAAGAATTGCATACATAAATACAGGCAGCCTTCTGTATAATCAGCCTCCCTCTGCATTAGCTGTCCATGTGGGGCCCTTCTCCTATCCACGCCACAATCAGCAACCACCATGAGTAGCATATTAATGTAATCATTTAACGGGACCTTTTCTCGTCGTGCGTGCATCTGGGAAAAGATTGATCACATTACCGCAGCATAGATATTTATGTGCATACTTTATTAGCTACATCTAGCAAGAACTGGGTAGAACCCACTTTTGCCTCCAGAACTGCTTGAAGGGCTGCCGATTTGTGGGTTTAGAGATGACGTTCTGCACTCCTCTACCGTACAGAGCTGTTATTTTTGTACTTGTGGCCTTCCAGTTAGCTTTAACGAGTCTGGCCATTATCCTCTGACCTCTCTCATTAACAGGATGCTGTCGGCCATAGAAATGCCAATGACTGGATGATGTTGTTTTTTTTTTTGTTCATCACACCATTCTCTGTAAACTCTAGAGGCTTTAGTCTGTGAGAATCCCAGGAGGATGGCTGGGAAGCTTTCTGAGATGTTGTTACCACCGCAGAAGGCACCGGAGATTAGGTTATGTTCAAAATCACCGGTGTCTAGTTACTCTGATGATTAGTTGAATAGGAAGTGAACCTCTTGACGCCGCTTGCATGCCCTATGTATTCCGGTGGAGCCACACGATTGTCTGTTTGGAGGTGATGGCCATTTGCATTACCAAGCAAATGTGCCTAATTAACTGGCCATTTAATTTTAAATTGGATAATCACAGCATACAATAGATATATCAGAGAAGTATCATAGCTTTAACTGTAAACTGTGAATGTTTACTATATATTGATGTATCAGGGTGGTGTCAGAACTGCATTAACGTTTGTTACCATCAATATAGGTGAAAAGTATATCTTTTTGAATGCAGAAGCGTTCTTTGAGAAGGATTCTTTTTCGAATGGGAGATACTACTGAATTTTGAAGATGTTGAGAAACACAACTGAAAAAGTCATTATTATGTGCCGTAAGTGGCTGGCATCTCCCAGGGAAGCTTTTTCCTGTCAAACAAATTAAATAATATCTGAGGAAGAATTTAATGTTTTGTTTGGGACGAGAAGTTACATTTTGATTCAAAGATTTTCTCTAGGAGCTGCAAAACGCAAACATGGTTTTGTTCTAAAGCATTGAAATATTCTTCTGGGATTAACACGTTTTCTTTGATGCAAAAACAACGGGGAAAATCTGTTTTTAGATGAATATCCACATGATCTGGTATGTCTATATTATTCTATATCTGGCTGCATTACATAAAGCTATTTTATTTTAGCAGAAATAGTTTGTTGGTGCAGCATACAGCTCGCATTATAGGAAATTCTAACCTGACTCAAAAAGTAAATCTAAAGGCAACATGCTCTTCAAACAATATAGATTCCAAAATCTTATTAAATTAATAAAAAGAACCACCTAAAATGGGCTGGATAAATTGCAAAACATTCACATACTTATGGTCATGGGTATACTTTGGCTTGAGCATTTTGGGGGGGGGGGGGGGTTGAATTCTCCACCCATCTACAGGGGTCCAGGGGTTGTATTGGCTGGTTTTCATTATTGGGGGCGTCATGACCCCCCCTCCCCCATATGACTTACGCCCGTGATTGTAAT
>JAODJW010000050.1:7284023-7309842 GCA_026777045.1 Hyperopisus bebe
ACCCATGATTTATAGAACATTCATGAGCAGAATGTTAGTGTACCTTAACATCCTCAAACGATTTAACAGCCGTACTGCACATTAATAACAAATATCAATCTATGATTATAACAGTTGTTTTAAATGTATATTAAATTTGTAACCCCCCCCCCCCCCCCCCATAATTTATACCCATGATTTATAGAACATTCATGAGCACAATGTTAGTGTACCTTAACATCCTAAAACGATTTAACAGCCGTACTGCACATTAATAACAAATATCATATCAATCTATGATTATAACAGTTGTTTTAAATGTATATTAAATTTGTAACCCCCCCCCGGCAATGCATATGCAGTTGCTTCCGGTTATCGTTTAATTGCAGTTTAAAATTTTGAGTGCATCTCCTGCAGTCTGCTGAAGCTTTACGCCCGTGCTGCTGGGAGCTGCTCCATGAACCTCCCTTGACCCTGACCAAGTTAAGCTGTTACAGGATGGGTAACTTATAGACATATCAATGCCATATTGACATTTGTGGATCATTTAGGAAATATTTATGCAAGCAAATCGAAAGGCGATGCAGCAAGGAAAGCGACTCCTCTCACGCGACACAAGCTGTACAGATAAAACAAGGGGAACCAATTACGCTCTCGAATTAGGGGTTTCTTTTAAACGGTGGCATGAATTACCTGTTTCTCTCCACCTGGGTGCCATTGTGTCCCGTAGAGTCGTTTTAACTGTGTTACATTTAGAAACAGCGCAAATGTCACAAGTCTGTCGCAAAGTGCTTCCAGGGGACCGGATTGTGCTGCTGCTTCTTGAGTTAATTTGGCATTTTATTAGGCTGCTCTCTCTTTTTTTTGTTGTTACGAGTCTGTAGTCTACAACTTTACATGTGATTTATTATCTGCTCTCTGAGGAAAAGGGGGAACTCATCCGCGTCATACTGCACTGGCGGTGCACTGACATTCATATCAGCCTCATAAATACCAGTTAATATGGTGTTTAGCGCCAAAAGGCATTTATTACGGCATTTCAGTGTTTCGTAAGCCCTCGGTGCCTTTTCATGCCACAAATGTAATAACGCTCCATACAGAGTGAGCCAGCGCTTCAGTTTAATTGGAGTCGTTAGCGGTTCTGTGTCGCTCGTGTGTTTCTGACAGCAGCCTGTGTTACACCATCGATCTCCCGCTTTACTTCACACTGCATGCAGTGCTGAGGTCACGCGGTAGCCGCGGCCCCGTGTCTCAGCCATCTGGATGAATCCAGCGAGCTGCCAGTGAGTTTACGCTCACTCAGTGTAACGTAGCTGCCGCCCTCAGAAAATTAATCACACGACATTTGCTTTCAGTGGAAGTTCCTGTTTTATGAGCTTTTAATTTTACGTAGCATTTTAATATGGAATTGGTAATTTTGGAAGGCGGCGGAGATAAACTGTCTAAACTAGTAGGATACAGCATACAGATCGCATATAAATATATAATGAGACATTATTACAAGGAGGAACAAGTGATTTCGCACTTTTCGGTGATAAGTAGCCTATTGCTTATAAAAACTGCTATAATATTGCTTGTTTAAATAACGTGCAATTTGTTCATTGACATTCAGTGCAGAAGACGCTGGTCGTTTCAGTGAGCTTCCATGCAGTGTTTAATTTCTCTTTAAAACATATGGACGACCTTTTTCAGTCATACTGAAACCAGCAATCACGAAATCATGATGTGCTCTCATAACTGCTCCTCAGAAAAGGCACAGACTTTCAGATGACTGAGGCTGAATTGACTAATAGTCAGTCAGCTCAGGCTAAACTGAGATGGCTGAGTGGTATTTATTGTCGTGTCATCGAAGAAGAAGTGAAGAAGGTGAGAAAGACGCCGGGGAACACATTTTTCTTAACAGCCTTGTTTCTTCCCAGTGGAAATTTCACTTGAAACCAGTAAACAATGTCAAATTGGTTTCAGATTGGGTTTTTGACAGCTGGATCAGTCCAAATTACTAGCCAGCAGTTCCACAAGTACAGTTACCAATACCTTACCACTTTTTCTAATCCAAATCGATAGAGTAGTCCATCTATCCAAAGAGTTACTATGAGATGCCTCCATTCTCTCATTTCCGCATTGGATGTGACAACTTTTGCCCAACAAACCTGATTTCTCAACTAGCTGGCATATAAAAGAGCTGGGTAACAGGGATTCTATGTTTTCAAAATCTGAGTAGCCCACTGGTTTCAAACACAAAGGAGACAGTACTGACATCTACTCTTTTCACAGTAAGGATAACAAAGCAGTCATGAAACAACCAAGAGATTTATTTTTCTTATTTATTAATATGTATTTTCTGTCGGTTCTCTTCATAGGTTCAGACAGAAAACTACTCTCTGGATTGGGTTTTCGGCTGAGGTTCAACAACAGCACTAGAAGTAAGAGTTATAGTGTGTTAGTAAACACTGCTTACTTTTGTTAGTTACTAATCAACAAACTGAGTAAGCTAGCAAGGTCTTTATTGTCCCTGTCTGCTGAGGGGTGGGCCGGCACGCGCCAGTTCTGGGTGGGACTATTTTCTCGATCTCTGACAGAAAACCGCACATGAAGCAAAACAAATTCATTCAAGATGGGCTCACGGGATATTCGTTGACAGGATATTAAGGTGCTGCTGAAGAGAGAAGAGCAATAAGTTGATATACTGATACTATTGTGCTTCTTGCCTCATTTTATTGATCTGCGGCGCGCGCCTGTGAATTTTTGCGGAGGGTGAAGCATGTGGGATGTGGGATGGGAGCCATTTCTTGAAATAGGTCCTGGAAGCTTATTGCTTTCTCCAGGTGAGGGGGCTGAGGTGTCCCATAGTGATGAAGTCTGAGCAATCAATCAGACGTAGTTCGGTTCTATGGCGTTAGCAGCATTATCGTCGGTGACAGTGAGTGATGGATATTTGCTATATTGTGAGCGATATGCTTTAATTGTAACGCGATAAATGAGGCTGGTCGGAGTGATTCATCGTGCTACCTGGTCATTTCGCATTTTCCGCCTTTACCTAGTCCATAAACATTAGCTGAAGGGGCGGAGGTCAAACCAGAGGGATCAGTAATTCTTCTAGCAGTGCCCGCCAGGATCCCCCTGGGGAAGGACAGGTGGGGGCAGTGCTGGATCTCTTGCTGAACAAAGGGATGCCTGATCTGCTAACTCACCTTGGTGCCACGGCCCCCCCTGCAGAGAGATGAAGCTGAAAATAGGTGAAGGGACACACCTAGTTGTGTCTGAGATACTAGCTTTTGAGAACATAATGCGGTGGACACTCAACGGCTACAATTTAAGATTTCTAAATGAATTTAGATTTCTGGAGCATCCTGCTCTGGGAAGGACAAGCATGCTTATTTTAGAATAATTTCTACATGTTCCTTGTTACAATGTAATCTATAACGCATATTTTATTTATTAAAATAAATGATACCCCAAAGTGGTTGATAGAAATGATTAATGTCAAGAAATAATACTGAGTGGCATTTGGGAAATGTGAACATAGATCATACACGCAGGACTAATTTGTCTAAAGGTGATGATTAGACATTCTTTATCATTCTTTTTTTATGCCAACCAAAATACCTGATTAAAAAAATAAAAAGTGTTCTGGGTGGAGCATTGAATGCAATATATTAGGTGCTATTTCAGCCATAGAACAAATTCTATTTACAGCCAAGTCGCCTTTTGAATTATTGAGTTATAAAATGAAAACAGCAGATATTAAGCAGGAAAAAAAATGTATATAAAAGGGATCCTCATTATTGAACTGAAGTTAGTCGTTTGCATTCATTTGTATTTCCGCATTATATATAAAACTGTTAAGCATATAGTCTTTTTTCTCAGATAAATGAAAATGGATTAACTAATTTGATTTCAGACCTCTATAGAATGTTTTCCCTGTCTTGTTCTTGTGGTCAGCATCTGGTTTTAAATATTCATAAGCTCGTGTTACATAACCGTAGTAGCCCTCAGAAGAGCAAGCGTGTATTTGTTTAACTATGCATGAAGATGCTTTTTCGAAACAGAATACGGTTAACAATGAACAATAAAGAAATGCATGATCACAAAGATTTCAAAGCCATATTCTTTTGCAATCTGCAAGGATATTTTTCAGAGCCCAGTGCATATTTTAGTGTTAACAAACAATGAGAATGTACAACAAGTCTTTCAGTTTAATGAATGTTGCGATGAATAATTCCCACAGTATAACATTTCTGTACGTTGTTCTTTAACCAAGAGTATGGCTGCCAATCATTACTGAATCTGATGTTTATCATTACTAATGTAAAGACTGTGTATTTTGAAAAATTTATTATGAAACTAATTTATTTTACAATTCATTCCCCGAATAAAAAAAAAACAAATATGTTCCATTCAATTCGTCTTCAAATAAAGCTATTTACAAAGTCAAACAACGGTTTCCTTGCATTCCATGACTGTATTATTAGCATACAGCTAATTTGTTGTGATATTACCTGTGCTGTAAGTTTTCAACTTCTTTACTGATGCATAGAGATTTCAGTTAATAGGAAAATCTGGAATATGAAAAAAGCTATGTATTTGTCAACTTCATCACCAACTGCCTAGCTAGCCAGTTGAATGTTTACATAGCTAAATAAGCGTGAAATGATGTTACTTTCAAATGTTTTAATTGAGTTATGACTCAGTTTATGTCAATAAATGGAATGCTTTCGTCCCAAATGATAACAGCAAAATCAAGGTTGATTTTTATCCAAAAAAATTAGACATGGCTATGGCACAATAAATTTGTCTTCTAGAAATGCACTATATATATTTAAGATATATTTGACTTCTATAAAATTGTATCGTAAGACTAAGTATGCCAAGCTCATATAAAATGTAGTTCTGATGCCACAGACAGTTAAAATCACACACACACCCTAATGCCAATGCAAGGTGATAATTGTTGATGTGGAAAGAAATTACTTAATAACACAAAACTTCCATCCATCCATATTCTTTGCGGAAGGTCTGGAGATATTTGGAGATATGGGCACAAGGCCGGGAACAACCCAGGATGAGGTGCCAACACATCACAGGGCACACGCAGCTATAGAAAGGTGGGAAACAAGACAAGTGGGGGGATGACCACAGTACCCGGAAAAAACACCACAATGACATGGGAGGAACATGCAAACTTCACACACACACTGAGCCAAGGCAGAGACTCACATCCGGGTCCCGGAGGCATATGGCAACAGTGCAAGTTTTTGCGTTTAAAATTTCTATGTTTGAGTTGTCAATGTCTGAGTGAAGTGCTTTAGGATTACGCCTGAACTGCCTCTTGGTTTCCGCGGATATCTCTGGGGCCAGAGGCTTGCTGAAAGATGGCCATTCAAGTTTGCAACGTCGCAAAGTCATGACGTATGCAAAAGTTAGGGAGGGGCTTGCATCTCACTTCTTTAACCAATCACAGCATTCGTCGTATGACATCACAACATTAATATGTAGTTTTTGTCATTTTCAAACTCAAGGTTTTCAGTCATTATTCCAGGTGGTCCGTGGCTCAGCGAGCCAAGCCTCTGTACTTGTGATTAAAAGGTTGCCAGTTCAAGCCTTGTTATTATTATTTTTGTTGTTATCATCACCATCATCATGAAATAAAGACACACCCTTACATGGCTCCCTACAGCCTTTGCTGATCAGCATATTCCCGTGTTTTGTATCTATGACATGTCCCTTAACAAAAATCATTCACAATAAAACAGTGCCTTCAGAAATCGGTGCACCTTGCCCTTTAACAGAAAACACAGGTTTTAATGAGTGTGGTGATGTCATGCACTGAAGACTGTGATTGGTTACAGAAGTGAAACGCAAGCCCCTCCCTTGTTGACCCAGGGACACATCAAACTCAGCAAAATCTGGACGTGCCAGAAGTTATGGATCCTTGCCAAAGAGGGGGCCTAGCTCCTTAATTTACCCCCCCCCCCCAATGCAAACAGACACACACACGCACACACCACCACCAAAAAAAATCACATCATTTTGCTGAAACTTTTCCATATGACACAACCTGTCAATAAACCAGATGACATGTGAACGATATTAACTTTTCATATATGCACTGCACAGCCATAATATGGCTGTATATAATTTAATGCAAATGTGGGGCCAGGGGCAGCGTGACGGCTGATTGGATAACACTGTGGCCCTTGCATCTCGAGGGATGTGGGTTTGATTTTCCCCCTGCCAGTATGTATGTGGTGCCTCTGGGTTTCTCCAGAATTTGTTTTCTGCTGCAGTTCAAAGACAAATAGCACCTTTAATGTGTGCCTTGTGTACCACTACCGTACACTGGACTGCTGTCTGGCCCAGGGCTTATCTCAAGGTTTCTGCCATAGGACAAAGCACTGTATTAGATAAACTTTTATGCAAATTATTTTGCACATACAAAATTGAAATTACAGTATTAAACCTTA
Source organism: Hyperopisus bebe (assembly GCA_026777045.1). NCBI lineage: Eukaryota > Metazoa > Chordata > Actinopteri > Osteoglossiformes > Mormyridae > Hyperopisus > Hyperopisus bebe. The sequence goes on from JAODJW010000050.1 coordinate 7,290,467, forward strand.
CAGTATTAAACTTTAAAAATAATTTCATATATATATATATATATATATATATATATATATATGTGTGTGTTAGAAACACTGTAAATAGCTAAGCTGATAAATTCGAAGTTAGAAAAAAACCTGACTTGAACCTTAAATCCCATCCCGAATATGGGAGAAAGCTCTCTACCATGCTTGACTCAAATCAACCTAATGCTTAATACCCTCACCTGAATCAATTTAAATATGATGCACAGTTTAATCACCAGCAGCTCACAAGGGATGCAGATAATTAAATAACAAATTTCCACTGGCATTCATGCACCCACGCGTTACGCAAACCACGCAAAATCAAAATAGGAGCGCAAGAATTGAATAGGCACAATTATCACTCTTTAAAGTGAAATGTTCTTTCTATTGTTCCGACATGGTAGGCAAAAGAGAAGAGCGTGAAGGGTAGGCGGGTCCTTGACAGAAATAGGACAGAGCTCGCTGTGTCACACAGCTAATCGCCTAGCTAAGGTTTTTAGTCCATCAGCCCTGCTAACGTGGTACCTAAAGCTGCGTGAAATGCCGCGTTCCTCTCAGACAGTCACATAACACTGCAGTGTAAATGGTTTCCATTGGAAACTTGAATGCAACAGCCCCCACGTTCACTTTAGCGATGGTCAGGCAGCAGGTATGCCGTGTCACCAAGAAGAACCACATTAGCTGACAGCCGTCCAATGCAAACTCCAACGCAGTATCTATCTTTATTCTTACCACTGATGCTAGGAGGATAAATACTGTTTGCCAAACATATCTACAAGTATAATTGAAAAATAATAGACAAATGGGATGCCAGATATGGATGGATGGGTCATAGCAAAGGTGTAGTTTTGGTTTCATTGTTAGGAACCAAATCAGCCCCTAGCCCACTACCTCCCTAAACACACATGGTACTCTCACAATATTGTTTGGGACACATTCCCACCATCCAAACCCATACTGTATCTACGCTTTTGGATGATAGAATATCTTAAAGTCACACAGTAAGACTCACATGAACAAGTAACTTCCAACAATGATAAATTTGGCATTATAAACATATGCTTTGTTTTAATTTAAACAAACATCTAACCTGAAGCCAGTAGCAGTGCACTTCATTATGTACTAGACGAGGAATGCTCGGAAGACTGCGGCCAATGGTCTCTGATAGCCAGTGTCGGAGAACCACTATGAAAGAATCCAGGAAAAATAATTGAATCCGTCACTTTCCACTGTGGTGTCAATTATTAATTAGTCTAAGGGCAGGAAAAGAATAGAATCATGTTTGTATGTAAATGCATTGGCAACAGTTAGGAGAGTACATAATGCTCTGGTTATGCTGGGAGATAACAAAGACAATTTGAAATAGTTTGGAAGTGAACTTTCTGGAGGAAAGTGCTCATTTAATTAGGAATTTAATTAAGAATGAAGTCCCATAAGGACTAAACCGTCTTTATGATGGACAATGATAGACAGATGAGCTAGTTGGCTGCTTTAAATAACGTAACATGAGCTAATGTTAAGCGTTCTACTGTTGGACATTTTCTGAAATTTATAGTGAAGGGAAATTAATTTACGGAATGATTAACTACCCTTCAAGTCTGTTTGCACACTGAGTATGAATTTATAGTAATTGATGATGATGATGATGATGATGATGATGATGATGGTGATGATGATCATGATTAATTTTTTTCATGAGGAAAAAAATGTTGTGGTTATAAATGGCTGCTATATATACAGGGCAAATTTGACAGATATTCTATCCATGCATCTTCTATCCGTTAAGTCCAGGGCCTTTGGGAGTCTGGAGCGTTTCCGGGGAATCCCTCAGCACCTGGCAGGGCATCCCCTTGGATGGGAAACTGACCAATTGTAGGGTACACATACACACACGTCAGTCACAGATTACTGAATATTTAGCAATGACGACTGGCTTTGCCACATATTTTTGATAGGAGGCTGGACTGTTTGGAAGCAAAACAGTATGAACTTATAAACTCCGCAAGGAGAGCAGGGTCCAGACTCCAGCCCCCAAGCCTGGATGTGTGCGGTAACAGTGCCATCCACTGAGCCACCAAACGCGTAAAAGATTATTAATTACAACTGTACTCATGTAGCAACCTCTGGTAATGCCGATTGAAGCACAGTGCTACTTTGTACATTGTTCATTTTCCGTGTTTGCACTATGTTCGCTACTGTAAACAATGTACGCTGCTACTTCATTGCTCATGCACCTTATCCTCCTGAGACCCTACCCATTCATTTATGTCCATTGTAGTGGACATTTTGTTTTTGCATCTATCTTTTCACTGACGTAAGGAAGCATATTTATTCCTGTTGTACACTAGAGGACATGCTGTCAAATTAAAAATAAAAATTAAAATAAATTAGAAAAAAATCTAAATTGTGTGTGAGTGACTGGTGTGTGAGTGTGCCCTGTGATGGGCTGGCCCCCTGTCCAGGGTTGTTCCCTGCCTCGTGCCCCTTGCTTCCGGGATAGGCTCCGGGCCCCCCGCGACCCAGTGGGATAAGCGGGTTGGAAAATGGATGGATGGATGGAAAATCTAAATTGTAAGATGTCTTATTTCCTCCAAAGACAAATATCCTGAAATTGAAGGACACTTTTTTCCTTGTGTTTCAGGAGGATATACTTATTTTCTTGTATATGCTACTTATTCTTGATTACTATTTATTTCTTAAGTTTAATTGTATTGCTGTCCCTTTCTTTTACTTTTGCACTATTGCACAGTCCAGGAGCCTAAGGTAACACATTTCACTGCATAGCATGTATGTCACTAATAAATGAGCTTGAATCTTCAATCATCACTTTTCACTGATTTAAAGCAAAGTTTTAATTCTGTTGTCTTGGTGCAATTAAGTTCAAAGAGCATGCAATCTGGGGAAAAAAGAAACTGTGCTTTTTAAGACTGTTTATATGTTTATACCATCAAATTCAACATGCAAATGTTGGTACAACTAATATTTCAAGTTGTGTTTCTCCTTTGTCGCATTAACACCTATAGGGCATTCATCTGTCACGTCTCACAAATGGCAGAAATGATAAATAACTTTCATTTCATTCAAATACCAGCATTAAAAGGCAGTAACAAATGAAAATACCTTCGTAGCTATATATGTCTGTCGCACGTACTGTGCAGATTTTGACTGGTCCAAATTAATCCAGATTAATTAATTCATTAATATTTATAAGTTTAGCTGACTGTATGCTATTTGTACATGTAAAACTAAAATTTTTGAAGTCAGTGCCAATTTTGGTGAAATCTAATTTTAATTATTGAAATTTTAGTGTAAATAAAATTTCTCTCTATATATATTTGGTCTTAATCTAGAAAAATCATAGAATGCATCCACTAAGCATTTAACCACTGACCTGTACAGAAAATCAACAAAAAGCCACAAAAGTACCAATTAGACATCAGCATCCGTCTTGCAATCAGGAAACGTTATCTCTCACATAAATGCCACGCTAATTTAGCAAACAGGAGGCTGAATGCAACTGCAGGTCACATGGACGGTCAGCTGAATGGAGAAACGAATATGGAAAGGTCATTTTCATTTTTTGTTTATTTATTTATTTGTTTGTTAATTTCCAAGCTGACATCTGACTATCACATCCTCCGTTTGATCTTCAGGGATTTTCCTAACATCAACAACTCGATACATTTACAAAAACAGCATAGCCTAAATGAGAGAAGATTAAAATTTATATTACAGAATGCCTGAGTCCATCATTCAGTAATAGTTCAATGCGTGATTTCAATATACTTAGGTAAACTTCCATCCACCTTTTACTGTTTATCCTATAAAGAATGAAAGGGTCTGTCTTACTAAGAAAAAGCGGGGCATCATTAGTGTTTAGCTACATTTTATTTATAAAATAAAAACATAACATTTTAATATAATTAGCTTTCAAATATCTGTTACTCTGTGAAGGCTACAATGGAAGAATGACTTTTATGGAATAATGACTTTTATTTTGAAATGCTGTTTTTTTTACCTCCCAGTAATGCCAATCATTTTGATAGAAACTAAGAAAGCCTTCTGGAAATTAGTTTATTATAATGATCCCTGCACATGCATGTCATGGGATATTTCTGACAAATTTCAAGGAAAATGGAAGAAAATAAACAAGACAGGCATGTAGTATTTACGAGGTAAAGTTACCGCGTTCACAAAGAACATGAAAGAATGGTAACATTGTGGAAGATGAAAGTGCCTGTTATTCTTCACCGTAATGAACATTTTTTTTAAATGATGCAAAAGAAATCTGGAGACTGTGGGCTGTTTGTTAAATCAAAACCAGGATGCTTTATTTTGCTATTCCTCTATTGCAAATATTGATGCTTCCTGTTGTATTTATGCACATCTATATTTAAGATCTGACTGCCAAAAACAATTTGATTTAATATATATTTGTAATATATTCATCATTTTTCATAAGTGGTGTCTATTTTTCATTTTTATCGTTGTCATGGTCTGTCATGATCAGCAGGGCCTGATTAATTAGGCACCGAGATGTCCTATGAAACATTTGCTAGTTAACAAGCAAAAAAACAACAAAACACAACAAAAAAAAAAATGACTATACATGAGCTTCCAGTTTTATTTTTACGAAATATATAGTTTGATATTTTCAACTAACGTACAGACCAAGAACAAACTAACTAAAAGAGTTATGTATTCATTCAGCCTGTAACCCTGGTCAGCATAGTATAGAAGCTGGGCCGGTCAGTCCATCACGGGATGCAGACACGCAGACACTCACACGTATGATGACACCCACCGGGCAATTTTGAGGCACCAGCTGCCCCGCCTGCATGTGTTTGAACTCGTGTGACATTGAGCACTATAGCAGAGGCAGGATTCAAACCTGCAACCCTGGAATTATGAGGAAACTATGCTACCGAAAAAGAAATTCTGCTAGCTTTTTATGTAGTAGCTAAATTGTCAGAGTCAGCACCCGTCCGATTCTACTTCCCCATTTGGCCAGGGCGTTGCTGGCTATCCTGTTCTCCTCACTGTCGCTTCCTTCAACCTTTGTGTTTTTCTTGTACTGTTGCTTAGCTCAGTGAGCTAAGCATGTGGGTCAAAAACTAGCCCCATGGGCTGGAGGTCTGAGGTGGACTTGAAACCAGCCTTGTCTGTTTTGATTTGAGTTTTTGTAGTTTTTTCTAGTGTTTATAGTAACAGCCTTTGTACCCAGTTCTCAGATCATTCTCATGGTTTGCCCCACTTGTGCATTGGTCTGTGTTCAGTGCCTTCGTGATTGTGTAATTATTTTACTCGTGCTTTCGTTTCCTAGTGTCAGATTATGTCCTAGTTTCTTTTAAGCTTCTTAGTTAAGTGATCGTTTTTGTTATTAGTTCCACCTGTTGCCAGTATTCCTGTCCCAGTACCTGTTAATTTTTCTACCTGTGATTGGTTAATTGATGGAGTCACACCTGCTCCTTGTTTGCCCTGCTTGTCTGTGTTTATTTAAGTACCTGCGCTTGCTTGGTTCTCTAGTCAGTCATTGTTCATGTTGCTGTGTGGGGGAGGTTTTGTACCCTAAGCTATTCGCAATCTTTTTGGTTTTTGTTAGTGTTCTGTTCCCTTAATATACCCCTTTGTCTTGGAACCAGAAGTGGATCAACACCTCTTTTCTGCCTACGCCATGCCGCGCCCTAACATAAATATACAATTATTTGTGCATATATATATAATATATATTATAAATTATAGGTTCAAATATGAAAATGGAGACTTTCACATTGTTTAATTTAAAAAGTCAATTCATCAGGAGTTTTAATTATCATAGAGTTATTTAAAAAATGAGGTGGATTATTCTGCATTTGTTGGCAGCTGATCAAAGGACACTATTACAACATGGCTTCCAAGGGACAATAGGATGATCTGATCTACATTTATCATGAAGTAATTGTATAGGCCTTCATAGCATGAGGATAGAAATTCTCCTTTGGCCTCAAGAATGAGGGCAAGTCGTTTGCTGAGAATTCTGGGATGCCTCTACTGGCCTGTATTACAAATGTGCGCTAGTGATGTAGAAGTTGCGGTTCGTGCCATTTTTTTTAAAAAGGAAGGCCTGGAAATTATTTTTCTCCATTTTCCTAACCTTTGTCACCAAATGATTCATTAGACATCTTCAAGAGCCTAATTATGGACAATTTGCAATTAACAGACAGCCCACAAAAGCACTGTGCTGAGATCAATTGTTATTGGCATCTGAAAAGACTGCCTGAAATTATGCAGAGAGATAATTTTACTTGGGTAACAAAGGCGGCGTCGTACCATCAAACTGTCTAGGTCAGCTGCATGCACAAAAAAAAGAACTAAAAAGTACTGGGAGACAGAAATCGAATTTCAATGTAAACGGCCTATTTTTGCAGAGCAAAATAAAATAGGAAAAAGTGAGACAACTGCTTAATTGCTTATGAGAAAATAACAGAAACTGCTCGTGTGGACACTTTCCTCAATAATATTGTAGTATTGTACCTGATTCCTCTTAGGGTGAACAGTCAGATAACTCCTTTATCTTCGATAAAAAAACGAAAGATAAAGAAACACAAAAAACACCCTTCAGAGCAGAAATGCAGTGTTTCAGCCCTTAGTGTATTTTCAAAATGAACATATCAGTAATAATAAGGATAAGGAACTTGTGATCAACCAAAGGCCCTTGAGTACAGGGACACAGCAAACAGAATTCTTTGTGTTTATTTTTTTATATTTCCTTTTTGGTTATTTATTTATTTATATATATATTTATTTATTTTTTGAGAATATGGCATCTCATTCTAGTAGAGTTCCTCAGCTATCCTGAGCAGATGATTTTCTAGTCAACATTCACATGACCAGTTATATTCAATATACAAATATTGAAATACAAAATTACATCTTTTGTATCTAATTGTATACCATCGAAACAGCCACTTGTTGATGTTGGATGTGAAAACGTGCCACATTTTCATTCATGTTACATCAATGCTAAGCTCTAGTCTGTAGATTTTATTTTTTTGTCTGAAATTTTTCTGTAGATCTTTGCAATATGTTTCACAATGGATACGCTTATACTGTATAGGAGAAAGTGGCAGCATCTCTGCTGTGACTAGTCATAAAAACACACAGCAGTCATTGTAGCAGATACTGCAGTCTGCAATTTACCATTTGATGACTGAGTGCATTGCGAACATCTCGTGTTACGAGTTTTTTTTAAATCTACTATCATTCATCTCACACTGCAAAATTTGTGGTCAAGGTACACAGCCATGATTCCCTTCAACTGGCTTGTTTTTCGAACACTTCTATGTAATTTATAAAACTAAGAGTGAGACATAATTGCTCTATAAAAACCTAATTCATGCTATGACGTAATGAAAAACAAGAATAAACTGGTACAAAATCTAAAAATATGAAATGCAGCTGATGTTCCCAAAGTTTCCCCCCTTGAAGCAGGTATCATTGTGGCTACAATGTACTGCAACTATGATTCGGTGCTAATATTAGGTCAGGGCTGCAGAGGTTAAGTTTTGGCTAAGCTTTGGCTTATGCGGTAATCTCTGCCTATGTACTATTGTTGGACATGTGATGTGTTGTAAAGATTTTATACATTGAAAAATCAGAAAAGCAACAACAATAATAATAATGTCGTTGAAAAATTGGAGGGAAAGATCATTCAATGGAATGCTTCAAATGCAGCTGCAGTTTGGGGATTTTGGCTCCCACCTCTATGAATCCTTGCCAAACCAGAGGCAGTAGGTCAGAGGGTAACTTCTGAACTGATTTCTGCCAGATGGCTCACCCACCTGTTGTTGTCTAATGACGGTGCTGACTCTCCTGTTGGTTTTAACAAACAGCACATTCTACAAGCTTAAAGAAGAGAACCCTGGTAATTGCAGAGACTTACCAGAAACACCGCAATTTGTTTAGGTGATTAACAGCAAATCGTATCCTAACGGCATGCCAACATGATTACTGCCAATAATGCTTGCATCACCCAACTATTGAATAATAAATTCAAAGTGTGTTTTTTTGTTCAAAAGCATAATCAGAGATACAGCCTTGGAATACAGACACAGACATACACCCATGTTTGTATCCATACCTTTGTGGGGACTCTCCATTCATTTCTATGGGAAAAACCTTAATCCCAACAATGACAACCTTAACCCCCACCTAGCCCTAACCATGAGTAACCAAACTAAACAAAAGACTTTTGGCATTTTTAGTTTGTTGATTGCAGTCACAGGTTTTTATCAAATTCAGTCTCCTCTTGTGGGAACCAGAAGCATGGTCACAAAGTCAAAACGGTCCCCACAATGTAATATATGCAAGATCCACACACACACACACACGCACACATATCACAATATGTAAAATATACAAATTTGGAGACCAGGAAAACAAGGTTCAAAGATCAACTGAAATTTGACAGCATATTTATATAACATCTCACACCCAGTCAAGCACATACTGCCAGCAACAAACATCAAATTTCCTTAAAAAAATCTATCATGTTACTGCATGAAATGTGATCCTTGAGTTACTGACGTGTTAGCTTTGTTCTGCCTTCAAAAGCATATTAATGCAATTATTGTAATACTTTTCTAAAGTGTTATTCGGAGGTTGACAATTCAGGTCCAGAAAGTAAAAATCCAGGCCAAGATTGTGACTGATTTTTTAGCTGCTTGGTTGACACAAAATCTTGGTCTGGATTTTTACTTTCTGGACCTGAACTGTCTATCTCTGGTGTTATTCTTGACCATCATTGTCTATACAGCACGTCCTCTTTATTCATTTGAAAAGTTTTAATCATTATCCACATTTCTCTAACCTTGGCTGTCATTTTCAGGACTCAGAACATCTTGTGCATTAATAATAAAATGATATCGTTGTACATTAATAATAAAATGACATAATTTTTTCCCTTTTAAACTAGCTCAAACGTTAAAACCACATTAAATAAAGAGCCTTTCTTTTAGCAGCAGTGTCCACTGAGCAGAACGTGAAGCGTTTATGCAAATAAAGGAACGCTAGTGAGGAAAAAATGTGCGTCAGCCTTGTTAAAATGTTTGTAATCCAGACATTTCAATGCAAACGAAGGGTTAGTGAGAAGCACATGGGGAGCTGAGAAAATTCCGGGTGTCAGAAGGGGGATGACGTCATGGGAAATTAACGATGATGCGTTAAGGCGTCACAGAAACCGACACGGAAAGCCACGTGCTGTCGGGCACACGCATCAATTAAAATGATCAGCTGCTCATCATTCTGTTTCTATGGATACATCCCTGATCAATTGTGGCAGCAAGGTATATACTGGTATTCCCAGACTGGAGAATGAAATCCAAGGCATAAAAGTGATTGGAAGGCACATACGTAGCTACACAGTAAAATAAGAGGTTCAGTCCCTCCACTGAGGGGGGGCGGCTACTGGTAGGGTAGTCGTGCCCCCCTTGGAATTTAATTCTGGCTATGGGCGTGGTGATAGGGCTAACATATATATTTTTTTCTTTTTGCAATACATGAAGGTGACCAAAGGGTGGCGCTCTGTTTCAATGGGGAGCACCACGGCCTTACATTTACACCGACTGGCTTGGAATCTCGCCCCTGAATCTCTGCATGTATTAATATGTTTCGCACAAGTACTGTGATTTCCTGTTAAATTTGAGGTTTATGTAAATGGGTGTATAAATTGCCCACAGAGTATGATTGTGAGCCTGTACTGACAATCTGTCCAGGGCGTCCTCTGCCTCATGCCCTCCGCTTTGCGGTTCACCCTAACCCCGTACGGGATAAACGATTATTGAAAATAGATGGACGAATGGAAGTGACCTTTAACAGAACAGCTTGTGCATGTCACTGGAACACTGAACACTGTTACGCATTTACTTCCCAACCTTTTGACCTCGTTATTGATGTCCAGCAATTAAAAAGAAAAAAAAGAGAGAAAAAACCCTGTCTTGTCACGGATGATAATCTATGTTTGCTACACTTACCAACATCATGTGTTGTCAGTCCACTAGTGCCACTTTACACTGATTACATTCGCCAGTCATTCAGCTCCTGTTTGAAAATCACATTAACGGTTTCCAGAAAGGTACATTCAGCCTGGCTGTGGAATTATATATCAAAAACATAAGGTCATGTAACGAGAGCTGAAATGGAAGACATCCAGCGAAACATTGCATTGCATTGAGTCTCTTTTCCCCTGAACACAGAAAAAATCCTGGGCAGGTCTCTGCCATCTGTGACTGGTCTCTGAGACGATGCTAATTTAAATTAACTCTTGCCTAGAATCTCAGGCTAATCTCCCACAGGGCATATATAATCACTTCTAATGCATCCATTAAATTTGTGTAAGTCCGTGCATAAATGCAGAGTAATCCTTCAAAAACAGGTGCTTTATGCTTTAATCCCATTTGTTTTGGGACGAATCGTTCACCACAATAATATATATTATTGTTTTTAAAAATTGCTCTATAGCAATATAAATGTCAGTTAAATTTCTATATATTCTTAAAAAATATATATAAGCATTTTTTTTTTTGCGCTGTGGTAATGCAAAGTGTGCACCTTTATTGTATGAATATTTCCAGTCATAATCCATTATTCTGCTCAATGTAGATAGATTTAGTGCGTGTACCTTAGTACATAGCAACATACTTATGTGGGATGTTGTTGATATTTAGCTATTTTTTAATGCGATAAAATAGGTAACAGTTTGTATTTGAAGAATTACTTAGTGGTACCTTGCACCGTGATTTGAAAAGGGTCTCCCCGAATACACGGAGCTGGGGAATTTAAAATTGATCTGATCGAGAATTCAGAATCTCTGACATCAGACTGACCACCCGGCGCACAAATAATTATTGTAAGAGAGAATATTACATCATGCACAAGCAATCTCTTTTGGGACGACTGTACACCAACGAACTATTGATCTACTGAAAATGAGAAGAGAAGGGAGATGATGTTCTACTGTTTTAATGTTTATAATAAGGATATCAAAAATAGTCATTCCCCTGACACACGGCTTGAATGTGCAAGCTAATGCTGCAGCCCAGAGCTGTCCTTCATATAAGGTTCACATGAGGGTCACATATCCTAACATGAGACATACTGCAAGTGGCTTTTTACCGTAAATAGATTTGTGACTTTTTTAAGACTTCTGCGCCTTTAAGTTGAATGTTGGGTCACTAGTTAGGAAGTGGTGGAAAGACCACTGCGGGCAATTAGGTGAGGCACATTAATCAGAAAAATCTTTAATTGGTTAATTAAAAAATACTTATTATGCTTCACCAATTTCTCTCTACGATATGTAAGACCTATTGCCCGGGGAGATCTTGATCTGTGCTTGTATTGTGTAATTGCCAAGATAGTTCCCAGAAACTGCCATTTGAAAATAAATACTTTATGTTACCAGCATTGCCACAAGAAGCTCCCTCTGCAACACTGACCCCCATGTTTAATTTTAAATGTAGCCTTAAGTCGGCTCAACTTTTGACATTGGAGTATAGCATGGGTGCTTTCCTACTTTTCCTTATTTTTCTGATTTTTGCGATATTTTTAACGATGAACTGAAAAAAATGATGAGCAGAGCCTTTTACGCTCTCGTACGTAAGGCAGCAGCTGCTGAACCACTGTCCTTTGTGCACCCACGCGACAAAGCTGGAGTTTCCTACAGAACCCAGGTTGCAGAGGTAAAGGAGATGGTGTCCAGCTCTGAGACGATGAGAGAAAGACCGATGACGGACCTACGATCTGTCCAACAGAGGGGATAGCACTGTCCAAGAGGTAATAGGGATACACATGCTATACAGACACTCCCCATTTTACGATGGTCCCTATTATGATATTTCAGGTTTACGATGCGTGTGATTATTCAATAAATTACATGGGATATTCAACAATTTATTATAAAATAGACTCTATGTTAATGATTTTGCCCAACTGTAGGCTAATGTAAGTGTCTTAAGCATATTTAAGGTAGGGTAGGATAGGCTATGATGTTTGTTAGGTTAGGTGTACTGTATTAAAATGCATTTTCACCTTCTAATAGGTTTAATGGAACTTAACCCCATCATAACCTGGGGAGCCACATGTGATTTATGCCATGTAAACACAGGTTTGCCACCAACATTCTTCAGCATTACTTCTCGAAGGGAGCATTCGCAAGCCATGTGAGGGACACGTTTATCCAGAGTATTGAGGACTGCATCAACTTTAGTATGGATAACGCAGTGCCCAGAAAGGTGATGGACCATTCCCACAGTAACAAACCATGGATTAAAATAGACCAAATGGGTCTGAGGAACATGAAGCGGAAGGGCCATCAGGATGATGAGGGCGATAAGGAGTAGCGAAGATAAAGAGACAGCTCAGTGAGGACAAACATCAGCAGAACATCTTGATGGAGGAGTGCAAAGACATGAGGACCATCACTAGCTACAAAGAGGATGGTAATCTGGACTTGGACAGGGGTCAGGAGTACTAAAAGCAGAAAAATTGCTGGAGCGAAACAAAAACAATCTCTGTGGAAAAGACCACTGAAGCACAATATTCCCCTGGGATTTCTCTCGAAGAAGGATAATACAGGTGCAATAAAATACGTAAATAAAGAGGAGTTTTTATATTATTTTTTCTGAGTAATGAGAAGTCTAATATGGATGACTAAATAATCAGCCTTTTAACTATTTGAAGGGGTATTTTGAGATGAAGATTTTTTTTTTTTTTTAAATGAAAATAAGTATTTATTTTGCATTAACCTGAGCAATACTGTGGTTGTGAACTGGTGAGAAGTGAAGGAAGAACATAAAGCTGACTACTTAGCACTGGTTTAATCTCTGCTTATGTCGCAGTCAATGCAAGTCGACCAGCTGAGATCACAGTAATTATCCTGTTAGGTGTAAATAGGGTCAGTTGGGTACTTTGTGGTGTTCTCTGTAAGGAAACGATTGTGTGTTGGGTTTTGTGGTGGGCTTGTGTGATGTTGGATTTTCCTTTAGTCTATGTCAGATTTATTATTATTATTATTATTTAGAGGGGGTGCAACCTTGTTTTGTGTCTCCTTTTTTGTAAAATACTTGGGTTTCTCGTAGCCTGTAATCGTGCTTTTACGACAAACCTCCGCCTCTCGACCTAATTCTGGTTTTCACTGCCCCCTCATAGGCATCAAAAATCTCTCAAATTGGTCATTTAAATGTTAAGCGATTGACATGGTAATAGAAGCAGTGTATCTCCGTCTTTTTAAAAGTGATGTTCTCATCTTTGTCTTGTGGAATCGGAGAGCTAAAAAAAAAAAACTGAAGTTATTTACACACCTGAAATCTTTGATCAACTTTAGCTTTGATCAGAGAGAGAACATTCTACTTGTGCAGACACAACCCTCTGTTTGAAGGCTGTAGATCTAGCTAACCGGAACTTTCATATAGGAACACCTTCAAGCCAGTGCTTGAAGCAAGATTTTGGACTCCGATTATTATGAAATTTATTGAGAAGGTGTTCTCAAGTTAAGTTACCAAAAAAGCACCCAAAATTATTTTAACGTTTATCATCTTGGGGGAGACGTCAATTACGTGATGTTTAGTTATGCTTAAGTAGAGGCTCAGCTTTTGAGTGGTGACAAATTTATTAACTCTAAGCCCAATATGGATAAAATGACTAAACGACCACTCCAAAATGTGGAATTGATGTTACTGACGTTTTCGGCTTCGTGGTTACAGCCCAGATAACTATTAAAATGGAACTATCATCTATAAATTCGCTGCTCTGCTTTTTGGCTGCACTTTGTGTTTATTACATGTCACCAGAAGAATTCAGCTCTTAAAATGTTTTATTTTATGAGCCTTTTCAGTTTGTATCTTCTATATATGATTTTTCTTTGCGGCCTGGTGACTGAAACCTGCACATTTGGCTGGAAGACACCAAGTCTGGGGGTTGTGCTTTGACTGAAAACCTAAAAGTGATGAGTCAAGATTGATTTGGGCTTTGAAAGACAGAGATGGGCTTTCATTGCATCTGAGAAACATTTGACACTGAGTGTGAGTGTAGAAAAGGTTTATGGGAATTTTAGTTACAGAAAAATATTCTGAGGGCAGAACGAAAAAATGATTGGTTCAGAGAGATAACAAATCAGATTGTTGAGCAGGTGGGTCCAGGCAACTAGAAGAGGCAGGACCAACCAATCAGATGGCTTGGTCCCCCTTCCTCTAGTGGCTTGAACCCACCTCTTCCACAATTGGATTCTGAAACAATCATTTTTTGTTCTGCCCTCAGAACGTTTTGTGTAAGTAAAACTCCCACAAGCGTAGAAAAGTGGGTATTAATTTAAAAATGCCATCTGAAGCTATCTCACTCCAGAGAACCACCAGAGTAAAATTAGAACCTGAGGTTTACTCAGAATACTGATGTGCTTTTAGCCATTGAGTGTAAGCATCAAGTTTACAATGATTTCGATAACCCAGTTTTCAGCTGTTTCCAGCATAGTGTTTACTGAACCCCAATTTCTGATTTTCGGAAGAATTTCTGCCCTGATTAGCATTACTTGCTACATTAATGAATGATATCTGAGTCAGACCAACTGCTTTCTGAGAGGAGTGTAGCCTGTTTCATAGGACCTTAAACCAGTTAAGAGACATTTCTGCTGTCCTGGTTAATAACAAACACTCATCAATGTCCTCAGCCTAAAAACAACGACAGTTGAAATGTTCAAATGCTTGCATATGTTTCAATGTCATATAAATTATTTAACAGGAATCATTAGGGCAGTTGCTAAAACTGGTAGTGTTGTATTATGCATTGTTGAACAGCTGCTGGTGTTGAATGTTAGATTCTTCTAAGGTTGAACCATCATTAGAGCAAACAGCACGAAGGAAGTGAATTAAATAGAATTTCTGATGCAGAGGAACTAATTCTCCGGGTTAGAGTATCCCAGTCTAATCAGAAAGTTTCACACACAGGGTTTTCACTGGACTTGTGTTGCTGATTGTATATTACTTAATTCCAATAATCCCAAATTATCACATGGTGAAAAAAAAAAATCAAACTTTTTCTTTTTAAATCCAGCTTCCAAAAATCAAACTTTTTTTTTAAAATCCAGCTTCCATTTATCACCTTAAGGACTGAGAGCGAGTGTGATTGCATGTCATTTATTAAATATGGTGGTAATAACTGCAACAAACTCCCCAAAGGGGGAGAAAATAGTAACAACAAACCATAGCCAGAAGTCAAACAGGGAAAAAAATAGCTTATCAAGCTTTTTGTTACTAAGTCATCTGGGTGTATTATATAAATATACTAGCAGCAGGTAGTACTGTGATTAATGACACTTCAAGCAGAAGTTTCCCTGTTGCTGCACACTTAGGCTATAAAAATTTCTTCAGCAATGTGGTCATCAGTTTAACTGAGCAATATGTTAAGTAAGTTTGCACAGAAGCAACATAATAATAAAAAGCCATGAATGTTAATGTGGACAGACTTTGGATAGAATCAAATGCGTAATTATTCAGCAGATGTTTTAAAATGCCTTCCGAATGATAAAATGATTGACTGACCGATCTCTGGTGAAATTTAATTTTGCCTCTTGGTGAACCCCCCCCAATAAATTCCGACTCCAGTTTTGTTCAGAGTAGAAAGATGCTCTGAACTTCACCTCACTCATGCATTAAACATGGAGTAGGGTTTATATATGGCATGGGCATTAGACCACTGGTGATTGTTGATCACAGAGAACATGGATCATTATATGCGCCTGAAGGAACTGGAACAGACCAGCTTTCAGCTTCCTTGACACTAGGCTAGCAATAACAGGCATTTACTGAGTGCCGATAATCTGTCTTGGAATGACAGGTTGTGTGCTGCGTAAATTGTGCTTGTTTTCTGTGTTACGTCAGCCCTTCAATAATTTATCACAAGTTCATATAAACGCAATGCAGAGTGACCAGTGCCAGTTAACTCTACTGGGGGGACTGGAAATACCCTCAGCTCACAGCTGCCTCTGGAATGACATGCTACTTTAGATCATACTGGATAAAAAAAAACATGTTCTGCTTGAAATATTGTGGAATGCATTTGAGCTCAACTTAATGTACCCAACAAGGAGCAATATGTTTTCATTGTGTTCCAGAACTGAGAGCTTGTAGCAGACAGACCATCAGGCAGAAGCCATAGTGTTACACTTAGTGTATTAATGCACATTAAGTATTTCAGAAGTTGAATGATTACGCTCAAATAGCCTTTTAAAATATGGCCTGACAGTTTTTGAGACGTGTTGGTGTTGCTCAAAAAAACGTGATGCCTGTTGAAAAGCATTAACTAAAAAATAGGCGAATAAATTATTGGGCACCAAAAGCAGTACTCTGTGCAGATCTGATTGCTGCAGTCTTAACTGGAATCTTCATTAACTCCCTGCACGGGTGCATGGTGTCAAACTGCTTCAAGGTGGCTACAATCATCTCAGTTCCCAAAAGGAACAAGATTGCCGGACTAAAGAACTACAGGTCAGCTGCTCTGACCTCAGCAATTATGAAGACTTTTGAACGCCTCATGCAGGCCTATCTCAAGTCCATCTCGGACCCCCTCCTTGACTTCTGCAGTTTGCATACAGAGCGAATCACACATGCCAGGGTCCTGTTTGTGGACTTCAGTTCAGCCTTCATTATATTGTCCGGTTGGTTCTCCATAGCAAGCTGACTGAGCTGACAGTCTGACTCTTTGGCCATCGGTACAGTGTCCCCCCAGGGCTGTGTTGTCTCACCTCTCCTGTTTTTACTGTACACAAATTATTGCACCTCTGCAGACAAGTCCATCAAAATCCTAAAGTTTGCAGATGATACAATGGTAGTGGCATTCATCTCCAATAACGATGAGACCTGCTATTGCAGGGAAGTGGCCCATCTTGCTACATGATGTGCCAGCAACAAACTAGAACTCAATGTGGTCAAGACAGTGGAGAGTCAACCAATCCCCTACCTGCTCTCCCTTGGATATTAATGCCCAGCCCATTTCTTTGGTCAAGACAATCAGATGCCCGGGGGACCTCCATCACCAAGACGTTGAAGTGGGAGATGCCAGTCACTTCCATCACCAAGACGTTGAAGTGGGAGATGGCAGTCACCTCCATCACCAAGACATTGAAGTGGGACATGCTAGTCACCTCCATCACCAATAAAGTCCAGATAAGTATTTTCTTCCTACGCCAACTGAAAAAGCTCAACATCTGCCAATTTGAGTGCATCATGACCCAGACCTCACAATATCTCCACAGCTTCCTTCCTGTATTTCAGGCTCCTAAATAAACTCGCCTAGAACCTCAGCAACCCATGACTCAGGTACA
This sequence comes from Hyperopisus bebe, assembly GCA_026777045.1. Taxonomy (NCBI): domain Eukaryota; kingdom Metazoa; phylum Chordata; class Actinopteri; order Osteoglossiformes; family Mormyridae; genus Hyperopisus; species Hyperopisus bebe. The sequence continues at coordinate 7,307,823 of JAODJW010000050.1, forward strand.
ACACCCAGGGAAAATCCTCCTCATTTCTGACATCTTCTCTTCATAGTATACATGCAATCTCCTCTCAATTCATGCTGAAATGGTTCTCACACTAGTTCTAATGTTAACTTTCTGTCTTCAGACACCTTACACTGTATTAATCTGCATTCTCTTAATCGTATTCCTATTTTTGCACATGGTGGTCTGTGAAGTGCTTCCACTGTTTGTTTTATCATTTTTGTCTAATACTTCGTTTGGCACTGGACCACAAACAATCCTGGTATGTTCGCACAGTAAAGTGAGTTATGATTCTGATAAGCACTTGGAAGATAAATGGATATTTAATGGAAATAATTATATGTCAAATTATGCTCATTAACGAAATACTTAGGTATATATATTTAACAATATGGTTTTTGGCAGCAGTTGGTTTTTGGAGAAATATTTTGCAGTTTCAGCATCAGTCAGCGTCTTGGTCTGGGAACCCTGCTAGAATTTCTTATATTAAGGTTCCAGGGCTGAATTGCTCCAGTAAAGTGATAAAAGCAAATTCAAGCAATGTTCAGCCCTAAGTCATGTAGACAAAAAATAAATTAAATAAATATTCTGCTGGATTCTGTTGGCAATGGCAGTAAATATACCTGGTGTTTAATATAAATGTCTTCTTGCTCTGTTGTGATAGCTGTCTAAATATGGCATGATCTGCTAACTGCAAAGTTAAAATATTTCAGCAAAGCTCAAATTAAACAGATTGAATAATTTAAATTAGCACGATAATGTCTGAACTTTCATTATCTGGATCCACAATTTGAACAAGTGTTTAAAGCGCAATACAACTAATGTTAGTGAAACAGGTGAGACTCTAGTTCTTGAAGAAGTACGCTCTTTATTTGCTGTTCAAGGAATTATATGCCAAATCTGACAGCTTCTCTTTAGCATCTACAAAAATTATTAGCTATAAAGAATAGTTATACAAATAGTAAGCTTTATGTATATTACATTCGCAAATCGCAATTTCTGGAGAACTTCTGTCTTTCTGGAAACTTCTACAAATCATGATGTGTTACATCATAGACTGTAACAGTCCCAATGCAAGCAAAACAAACAATTATACACTTGCTTGCACTGATTTCAGTATTAAATCATAATCTCCTTTGAAAACACAAAAACAATGACTTGGCAAGCAAGGGCATGAAAAACTCACATATGGGGGTTGGGGGCTGTAGAATAACAAAAACAGTTACTGTGCTTGGGCTGGGTGTCAAGTCTGCGGTCAGGATTAAAGTGTGAAAATAATGGCCTGCACATTCTTCAAAAATGGCGGACAGGTGGAACGAATTGCTAGGAATAAGCTGAGTTAACTGACCCTTTGCCCCAGACTCCAACAAACATTCCTTTACATTTTCCAATCAATGTGCAGTCCATCATTCACAGAGATTGGTAATAAAAGTCTGCACAGCCATGAGGCCCGTATAAAGATGAGGAACAAATTATTTTAAGATTTAACCGATCATTGTGAATATGAACCACACACACACAAACACACACACACACACACACACACACACACCTACACAAGTCAGTGTAAACTAGTTAGCATACTTCACCCCCGGCACTAACATTTCTGAAAAATAGAAAAACATAAATAACAACAAGCGATAGCATGATATAAAAGACGAGTGTTTGTCTTGATGTCTTTCATGTTCGCGAGTACACCAGAGCATGGAAGATCTGTGATGCCACCTTCCAGCCCGTATCTACAATCTGCGAACGACTTGCCGGTGGCAGACAGCATTTTGGAAATGAATTTTAACTTGGGCTTGACTCAGACAATGCATCAAGGTCACCCTTGGCAGCTTGTTGGAAGCCGTACTTCATTTAAATTTAACTGAGAAATTTAAAGCACTGACCTTTTTCCTTTCTGTCCTTTCGTTCTCTCTCCGCCACCCCCCCCGGGCCACCCCCCCATCTCTATTCCTATGGCCCAACACACAGCGTGTTTCTTTCACACTATAATATTCTCCCAGGTACGACAACCCCC
>JAODJW010000050.1:7341789-7352739 GCA_026777045.1 Hyperopisus bebe
TCCTAGCACGGCCAGGCTGATTTATCGAGCTGCTGGGGGCTACTGGTCATGCTGAGATGAGACGGTTCACATCCTCAATCTATTCATCTAATTATAAGCCATGGGGTTTTACATGCTATCTGGGGACACATGTTTTCATCAATGCCATTTATCTTCCTAAAAGTCTTCTCCGGCTGTTCGGAGATTTGATAGCATGAGAGTCCTATTGTGCGCATAGTGAAAGACCCTTTTATTGAAGGCAGAGTTAACATGTAATAACGAGCTGAGCTGAGCTACTTCCTCTCTCCCCCAAATTGAGATGAGTGCCGATTCTGGCCTATGTCAGGACCAGACAATGAACTCCAGGGCACCAACCCGCCCCACGTGTCACTGAATCCAGGCCATTAAGCGCTCACCACACCAAGAAACTATTGCTCCCTTCCTACTTGTGATATGTTAATCAGCATTTTCTCTCTGCAGCACATTCATTAAACTCACAAAAGATAGGTCATTACATAGAGAGTGCCCTTGTAGAGAAAATGTTTTCAGATAAGTGTTAGTGAATTGGGCAAATTACATATGTCTGGGTTCTATTGTAAAGATTCATTTTGTGATTATGCTACATTCTATTCTTTACAATTTCTTTTAACACTGAAACTTTTTTATTATTATTGTCTCAAGATTCTTGAGTGATAATAGCTTAGCATACAGTTTCAGCAATTAATTATGAATATTCCAAGCGCACCATCTCTTACCTCTGTATTGTTTTTGTGTTTTGTTTTTCAGCTTTAACTTTGAAGAAAAAAAAAATGAACTAAAATATGTGCTACTGTAGTTCAAGTGATGATTTGAATGATTTGAACTTTGAATCAATTTTCTCAGTGAAAGACAAACTCAGACACCCACTTAAGCTTCTGTTCCTAAGTAATGCACAATTAATGCTAACACGATTCATTAAATGTAGTAAATATTATTTCCTTGAATATTAATTGTTTTGTTTATTTAATTAGCAGAGGAAACTTCCCTTTCCTAAAGTATCTTAAAAACGAATTGTCCATAAGCACTTTGTCTTTACAGTAGTTTTAAAACAGTTAAGATTCCATCAAATTAAGTGACACGCATAATTGAAAGAATCCCTAAGCTGACCTTTCTTGAATAATTAGCGTGCAATTTTGCATCACAGACGGCGGCTTCCTTTATTTTCCTCTCATCAGAAGAACAATCTTTAGTCTATATACTGACTTGTTCCTGTGTTCTGCCAGCGAATTGGAAATTGCACAGTTACTTTTAAAGTTGCATTTCATCTGTGGGGAAAAAAGAACATTCCAAGCACATTAGAGGAATTAAGTAGAATTAGAAAGGTGGCATGATGTGGGGTTAGGTGAAGCTGGTATTAAACCATATTCTCTGGTCTCTGGTTTTTCTGCAGTGTTTTCAGGGTTGAGACACAATTGCTCTTTTGTCATACGGTTCAGAAAGAAATAATTGCAGGAAATAAATGGATCTCAAATTTGACTCATGAATGAAGTCTGCCTATAATTGAGTGAGGGAACCAGCATTTTAAGTGCTAGAAGTCACCAGCAGGGGTGATGATGTCATTTTGAGCCCCCAAACCTGATCAATTTAGTTATGTTCCAGATTTTTCACACCCCCTGTCACTCCTGGGCTCCTGTAACCGCCTTTTACAGCACCCCTGTTTGCCAGTATCCACTCTGTTTGTCGTTTGTCAGAGTTTAGCAAGGTGAATGTACAAAGCCCACAACCACAGAATGATGGAATACATATACAAATTTCAGTAACACTTTACTCGAGGGGGGCACAAATAATGTAGTAGTACAATCTTACTTAATGGACCAGAAATTTAGTGTTACATAATTATCCCACGTTAGTTCATCATTAATGATTCATATATTTCATGCAATTTCTGCATTTGTTCATGATTTGTTCTTGAATAGTAACAGAGTTACTATGTTACTTATGCCACATAGAGTTAAGTGTAGCCCAAATTTCTACTGTTCTGCTCCATCAACAAAACAATATCATTAAAACAAAATAGTTTATCCATTCATTTTTTTTTGCATTGCAGTTGGAATACAAACATGCAGCACTGAAGCACATGGGTTTAGTCCAATAAATGGGTGAACAATCAATTAAATTCTGAATAATGTGCTCAGTCATGAGATGGAAAACCATGCAGGGTTAGCTAACAAATAACAGGAATATCCCAAACATGAACTGCAAAAGAAATGCATTCTACTAATATTTGCTTGAAGGAATGAATCCATCTCAAGACATCATTGTAACATATCGCCGTATCTGGTGGGACGAAGGACACAGGAGCAAGTGTGATTAAATAAGCAAGAAAGTCTTTATTAAACAGAAAAGAACAAAACTGAAACAAACAACATTGAGGAATCAGAAAGGGAGTAATGGAGGAGGGGAAGGCACAGGCTACACCGGGTTATGACGTTAATGATGGATCTGGGGAACACAGGACTGGGAAGCACTTAAATATGTGACTAATGAGGGAGCAGATAAGAACGAGCTGGAAGTGGTTAACACGAGGGCAGGAATGAGAGGTAACAAACAAACACCAAATGTGGCTTGTTAGAGCCACACCTGGGAGGAAACAGGAGGGTCAGGCAGACATAGGGGGCAGGACATGACAGTACTTCACACCCAAAGTGTGGCATTAAGGACGAGCCAGGGAGGGGACCAAACAAAAGGGCGGACACATAGGCTGGGACACTGGACAGGGCTGGGCACCAGACGGGTACTAATCTGGGACACAAAACAAAACACAGGAGAGGACTGGGAGCATATAAGAGGTCTGGGCAGGACAAGGGACAACATGGAGGACAACTAACACCACATACATCAGGACAGGGCAGACAGGTGGTGGAACCATGAAGACAGAAATGCAGAGGAGAACCACGGGGGACACAAGCCGGGGTGAAACAAAACAGTACTAGGCAAAGGGACAGGACAGTACAAACAGCAGGATGAGGGCACAAAACAGGCAGGGACAGGAAATGGGACCAATAGTACAAACACCAGACAAGACCAGGAACCAGAAATAAAAACAGCAATCAGCAGGACCCCCGGTGTATAAACGTCAGGGGTTGACACAGGAATAGACAGAACAGGGAAGACCATGATAGGATGGATAAGTAGAGGAGCCACAGAGAGAAGATAGAACAGAAAAGGGAACTATTAGAGACAAAGACCAGGAAGCAAGGACTGGACAGGATATTGGGAGTGAAATCTAGGCACGGCACATGGATAAAGGGGGTGTTCTGGGATTAGCCTAGGAAACTGGGCAATGATCCTGGGCCATGGATCCTCTTGGGTCCCTTCCCTGGTGAGGTGTAACCTCTCTGGACTGCAGAACTGGAGGGTCCCAGAGGGCCAATGAGACTGGAGGATGCCAAGGGGCTAGCGGGACCAGAGGTGCCAGCAGGCCTGGAGAGTGACATAGGGACTGCAGGACTGGAGGGCGCTGAGGGGCCAGCAAGGCCAAAGGGCATCGATGGGCCAGCAGGACAGGAGAGTAACATGGGGACTGCAGACTGTGAACAGAAGGACAATGAGGAACCTGTATCTTGGTTTTTATCCAGGACACTTACAATCCCCACTTACTCAGACTCCTTGCTCAGTCTCTCGAGAGTTCCGATCGGAGCCTCCATTAGCTCCATGAAGATCACAGCATAGTCGCCAAAGTCAAGATCAGTAAATGTTTCTTCACCAACAGATGCCCCACAGTTGCTGCACCCCACAACCCTGCCCAACACTCAGTCCATGCAAGCATTGAACACATCCCAGGTGAACCTCAGAATCAAATGGGAAGAACATGGAGGTCCTCTCTACATTCTCACCAGCACTCATAGTACTAGTGTACAGGCTAGCTAAGACGTCCAGCAACTTCGGGGATCCCAGAGATGCCCAATGTCCTAGCTGGAGGATCAGCTTTCAACAACTGCAGCTGGCCCAAAGTAGCTGGCCCAGTGGGGCACAACTGCAGTGGCATCCATAAGGACCGTTCCATCATCTGCCCTGACTTCAAGTTTCTGCAGATTCGGATGTATGTAATACTTCAATTCCTCTCTAAGCAGGACATGGATCACTAGACTACAAATGGTATGTTACCTGCTCACAGATTTGTCTAACAAACAGATCCTCATCCGCTCTCATAGCCCGCACAGCTGTTCTCCTCAGTTCCCGGTACAGACTGAAATTGCCACCAAGTCCTCTTGATAATATACAGAGTACCCTGCAAGATGAAACACCTCCTTCTGGGAACACTGGCAAAACCAACACAACCTTTGGCAACCTTCAGGGCCTTATTCCAGAAGGTCTCCCACATCACATAAGAGTTGGCAGTTGCACTCAAGTGTCCAAGTTCCTCACACAAACTGCATGCAAACTCAACAGAAACAACCTGATCTTGGAGTTTGGCCAGGTCCAGCCTCATTTTCCTAATAGGTGGTAGCCTACTGGACCTAAGCTGAATCTTCAGAGTAGCAACAATAAGTATGTGTTCAGAATTCACAAGCTGGGCACTTCTGTAGACCCTGCAGTAGTTATGCAGGAGCCTCCAGAGTCTGCCCACGAGGATGTGATCAATCTCCTTCCCTGCCCCACCAGAATTGGAGAACCAAGTCCAACAATGCAGGTCAGGGCATTGGAACCAGGATCCATCAACCCGCAGCCCCTGACCCCTGTCAAGGAACATGAAGCCAATCTCACCCCATTCTCCAGACCCATGGGGACAGACACATTAATGCCACCCATGACCAAAGGAGTGTCACATTGTGGGCACCCATCAATCACTGAATGAACTTGTGAGTAAGCGGTCTCTATCAACGAGACATCACTCACTGCAGTCGAAGCATACACTGAGACAACAGACATGAAACCCACAGAGGACTTTAGCCTGAGCCTCATAATACGCTCATTGAAAGATGTGGTGGTCACCAATGACAAACCAGGAGAAGAGGCAATCACCAGTGAGAAACCAAGATACGAGGCAGGAGCCAACAGAATGGCTGCAGATAAGGCAGGAGCTGCTGATGGGACGGCTGTAGACGAGGCTGACAGGATGGCTGGAGACGAGGCAGGAGCCATCGGAATACCCTGAGGCAAGCCGGGCAAAGTCAGGCACCTGGAGGTGAGCGGGGTGAAGCCAGGGCCTCTGTGGGTGAACAAAGTGAAGTGGAGCACCTGAAGTAGAGCAGGGGGATGGCAAGCATACGCATGGCAGGATTCTTAGAGTTGCGAGCTAGAAGCGCAGGTGAAGTACCCCTCTGTGGGCCAGGAACTAGGAGCATGGGTGAAGTGGCCCTCTCTAGGCCAGGATCTGGAGGTTCGGACTGAGAGGTGGCCCATTCTGGACCAGGTTTTAGAGGTTGGGGAGGAGCAGCGGAAGCTTACCTGGGGTCAGGAGCCTGAGACTCAGATGGAGTGGCTCTCACTTGAGCCAGGCACAGCAGCAGCCTCTCCTGGGCTGGGGAGGATAGGCTCAGGATGGGTTCAGGGGGCTCAAGAAAAGTGATGGCTTTCACCGAGGCTGGGCTTAAGCTGACCTGGATCCCGCGAGATGGGCTCAGGGGCGAGTTCAGCCCACTTCCTCCACTTTCATTTCCCATGGCTGGAGATGGTGAGTGGACTGGCAGCTAGCTGCAGGAGCCAGCAGGCGAGTCATTGGGCAGGTACGGGGGGCCAGCGGAAGAGTCGGCAGCTACCTGCTAGGAACCAGTAGGTGGACCTGCGACAGACTGTGAGTCGCCAGCGGGTGGATCTGCGGGGGACAGTGAGTCGCCACTGGGTGGATTGACAGTGGGCTAGGGGTCACTAGCAGGCACTTTTGTGGTGGGCTGAGCTGTCACCCACTTGATAAGTTACTCCATCTCCTCTATACAACACCGAATAGCCTCCACCTCCTGATGGTCCTCATCTGAGGTAAGCTCTGGCAGCATCCCCTCTATGCACAGGAAGACGGCACTTATCTCAGGCACTCACCATACTGCGGGGTTGAACCTTAATGATAGGTGCTACAGTAGTTGAGGAAAACGAAGTAGTCCTCTGCTGGTAAACGGGGCGGTTCTAGCAGAATCCTGGGCTCTGGAGGATTGGAAGGAGTGGCGGGTATGTCTGGGTTGGGCTCTGGAAGCTTGGGAAGAACTGCGGCGGCCTCACCAGAGTCAAATGCAAGAGCCACAAAGGCAACCTCCTCTGTATTAGGCATTCAGAGAAACAAGCTCAGGTGTGGGCTCCAGCCACTTCTTCTGTTTCCTTTTCTGGTTCCTGGAGGAGGAGTGACAGATCACCCACAAGTTCTGGGGATCAAGCAGGAGAGTCACACGGTGAGGAATTAGTGGATCGAGTGGCTACACGTTGCAGAGAACCGATGAGCCCCATACTCTCAGACACAGGGGGACCTGAGGAGAGTAACATGGGCAAGCCCACATTGTGGCGAGAAGCCCGGTAAGGTCTCCAATCTGGAGGGATGATTTGCACATTGTGAATTTCTCCTCCTCTTCTACTTCCTCCATGGCGTTGACCTCGATGGGTTGGTAAACCAACAGGGAGTGTGGACCAGAGGCTTGGGTAAATGTAAGAGGTTAGAGGCATGAGAAGGCATCCCACGAAGACGCAGAGCATGAAAGGCTCCTCAGAAAAGCCACTAGGCATCTTATGGAGATCCATCATTGTGTCATATCCAGCATAATGAAGGACGCAGGAGCAAGCACAATTAATGAGCAAGAAAGGCTTTAATAAACACAAAAGAACAAAACTGGAACAAACAAGAACTTGAGGGGTCTGAACGAGAGTAACAGAGGAGGGCAAGGCACAGGCTACACATGGTTATGAGGTTGTTGACGGATCTCAAAAGCACAGGACTGGGAGGCATTAGGGACTAATGCGGGAGCAGACAAGAGGCAGCTGGGAGTGGTTAACACGAGGGCAAGAACGAGAGGTGAGACAACCAAGCACCAGGCGTGGCTCTAACAAGCCACACCAGGGAAGAGACAGGAGGGTCAGGCAGACATGGTGGGCAGGACATGACACGTATGTTAATTTTTCTACATACCACTCCAATGCAAATTTGTTATTAATTTCTGTGTCCATATGTGCAGGCCAGTGACAGCAGGGCTAAATGAGGGAGATGGCTTTGCCAGCCAGAGACAGAGAATAGCTTTCCATGTGTCATGACATGGACCACCTCCCCACTGCCGCGACTCGCGGGCTAATGAGCAGCTGATGATGGGAGATGGTGTGTTTACTATCCTGCCTTAATTTGCCTCACAATAATGAGCTCCTTGCATGTGAAGAAGCATCCAAATAAACAACATCGCTGTTAATCATGCAACAAGAAACTTCTTGAAAAAGTGTATTTATCTTCTGTGGAAAAAAGTTGAATTTCTAAATCAATATAAAAAATGTAATATAAAACTGGGGCAATTAAAAGATTTGACCCTAAAGGGGCATCATACCCCATCACCCTCTAAAAATATGGGATAAAATCGCAAAATGGATAAAATAGGGTAACTTAAGCGTAGCTATAGTTTGCATTCATTGACTTTGTGCATTATCGTTATGTATATTATATAAATGTTTGAATGTGTGTCATCAAAATGTAATACTTTGTTTAGCCCACCTATGCATTCTTCCCTGTGGCTGTACAGATTGGGAAGTTCTGTCCCTCTCCCATCAAAAGCCCTCCCTGCAGTAACTGGAGCAGAATATTGACCTGTGACTCATTTTGTTTCCCTCCTTTTTTTGCTCTTCCCGTCATTCGGCTTCATTTCATCATTGCGACTGTCTCATCCTGGCCCAGATCCCGTCTGTCCTTGAAAATGGGAAATTAACGCTAAAACTCACTGCCAAGTGCACTGCTGTTAGCTAGAGCCGTCCGTGAGTCTGTCAGAAGTGATCAATGAAGAATTATCATTAGAGAAATTCCAAAATAAAAGACAAGGTATGCATTCAAGCACAAACAGGTATGTGTACACTTGATCATTTTCCTGCAAAACAAACAAACAAATAAATATTTAAAGCATTAAATGGCACTTCTGAGAATTTCATCTAAGTTTAATAGTTTTTTGAGGGATCGAATATCCAAAATTTCAACTACAGCACTACGAATGTGTCCAGTTCTAAGTACCATACATGCACCTATAGCTGGAACCTGTTACTGGATCGCTTGTGCTTGTGCTTGTATTTAATTTTGGCACATGAAACATGTCCTCACTAACATGAAACAGTCTTATCATCCTGGTTGTATTTCCATCAATAATTATCTTCACTGACCTCATGGCTTTAAAAAAAAAAAATAAACAAAACCTGTCTTGCATCCCTGTGTGTGTATGAACACTGTGCACATGCTAGATAGGCGCATGTTACTATGCTGTTAATGCCCTTTGAATAATTATGAAACACTGCGCCATTGACTTTAGGCCACATTTTTCTTGGTCAAAAGCGCAATCGCTTTCTGCTGCCTCGAGATACAGTAGTAATGCGGCAACAATGCACCCAACTCCACCTCATTTTCAGACCGACTTGTTCATGGGTGCTCAGATGGGTATAAGTACATTTACTATTTAAATGACGTACGTGCTTGATGGGATAATGGCAGCTGTGTTGGGCTCATGCTAACAAAGATACTTGCTTCATACCTAGTGCTGTCATGCCCCTCTGTTATGCTCTGGTATGCCACGCCCCCTTCTTTTCCTTGTGTGGAATCCCTGTGTTCTCAGCTGTTTCTAGTCATGTTAATTGCTGTGAGGCGTATTTAAGTCCGTGTCAGTGTGTCTTTCACTAGTCCAGTCATTGACATCGTTTCATGCTGTCTGTACAGAATAAACTCCATGTTCACCCGATTTCCTCGGCTCCTGTGCCTGCTTCCCCGCTTTGTGCCGTGACAGAATGATCGCACTCCAATCACCGAGGAAAACTACATGGCTTTGGCAGACGAGGTAATTTACTGGTTCAACCAGCCCAAAGTAAAAGAGGACCCCGCAGCCCGCAGTCCTGTGTCTTTCGGTCAAGGGATCTACTGGAGAAGAACTCCCCACCCAAAGGCGGGCACCTCGCAGTAGACATATGGCAGAACTTACTACGGCTGAGGAGAAGGGTGGCGGAAACTATGATGAGGCAGGTAGCCCTGAAGGGAACCCCGGCGGGCAGAAGGCAGGAGCAGCTGGGGCCACAGGTGACTGCAAGGCCAGAGATGGAGGGACCGCAGGAGACAGCCGAGCAGGAGCCAGGGGAACAAAATCCCGCTTGCTTCCCCGCGGCTGATATTAAGACTATTAGACCCGGCTTTGTTCGCCACACCGGGATTCCCCACTGCCGCTTACCCCGCACCTGCACCCGAGGCTTGTCGCTCTGCTACGCCTACACCCATGGCACATTGCCCAGCTGCTGCACCTGCTCCTGAGGCGCACCACCCCGCTGCACTACCCTGCCTCCAGATTTGTCTTGGTCCCCCTTGCTTCCACCCGGCAGTCGCATATGGTTCCCCCGGCTCCTGCTCGGCTGTCGCCTGTGGTCCCTCCATCTCCGGCCTTGCGGACACCTGTGGCCCTGGCTGCTCCCATCTTCTGCCCACTGGGGTTCCCTTTGGCTCCTTGGTTCCCCCTGCCCTTTGCCTCTTTGCTCTTTACTTTTGCTCCTTTTGGTTGTCCTCTGCTTGGTTCCGTTCCCTGTTTGTCTGCCCCCTCTGTGTTTCCGCCTGGCCCCTTCTCTCCTTCAGTCAATGTCCCCCCCTGGTTTTATGCCCCTGGTGGTTTGGTCCCCTGGTGCTATTCCTTTGTCCCCTTCCTTGGTGTCTTTGGGTGTAGTGTTTCCTTCTTTGGTGTCTGCGTTTTGTCAGTTGCTGTCCTGGTTCTTGTTGTCCTGCTTGTTCCTTGTGCCTTTGTTGTTCCTGTTGGTTCGTAGGTGTGTCTTGTTTTTGTTTTCCCAGGTGCTATTGTCGTATTCTGCCGTGAGTTCCATCGTGTCCCCGGTTTGGTCCTTTAGATGCACACTCTGGGGGAGGTCCTGTCATGACCCGATTGTCCCAATCCTCTCGTGTGCCACGCCCCCTTTACCTCGTGTGGAATCCCCGTGTTCTCAGCTGTTCCTAGTCATGTTAATTGCTGTGGTGTGTATTCAAATCCGTGTCAGTGTGTCTTTCCCCAGTCTGGTCATTGACGTCGTTTCATGCTCCTAAGTGTCTATACAGAATAAACCCCGTGTTAACCCGATTTCTCCTGTGCCTGTTTCTCTACTTCATGCCATGACAAGTGCCACTTTGCTGGGCCCTAAGTCTTATAAAAAGACAAATTGTCAGTAAGAAATGAAAGTGACATTATGCATGTAATCTGACACTGAAATATTTTTGGACATATGCATATACAGCCATGGAACAAATTAAGAGACCACAGGATAATTTTTTTGTTTCAACAATTTCTCAATGCATGAATGTGTCTTTGAATAATATACTCACCTAAAGGATTATTAGGAACACCATATTAATACAGTGTTTGACCCCCTTTTGCCTTCAGAACTGCCTTAATTCTACGTGGCATTGATTCAACAAGGTGCTGAAGCATTCTTTAGAAATGTTGGCCCATATTGATAGTAAATGGACTGCATTTATATAGTGCTTTTTTCCAAAGCGCTTTACAAGTTATGCCTCACATTCACCCATACACACACACACACACACACACCGGTGGTGGAGGCTACCACGCAAGGCACCAACCAGCTCACCGGGAGCAATTCGGGGTTCTTGCTCAAGGACACTTCGCTGGGGACAGGAGGACGCGGAGCTCGAACCTGCAACCCTCCGGTTGCCAAACGGTAGCACTACCTCCTGCACCACCATCGCCCCATGCTGATAGGATATATATGATAGGATAGCATCTTGCAGTTGATGGAGATTTGTGGGATGCACATCCAGGGCACGAAGCTCCCGTTCCACCACAT
>JAODJW010000050.1:7352839-7363907 GCA_026777045.1 Hyperopisus bebe
CAGTTTGGAGTTCAGGAGATTGTCTTGACCAGGACCACACCTCTAAATGCATTGAAGCAACTGCCATGTGATTGGTTTATTAGATAATTGCATTAATGAGAAATTGAACAGGTGTTCCTAATAATCCTTTAGGTGAGTGTATATCTTTTTTGCAAACTGCAGCCTGGCTTTTCTGTTTCTCCTTAATGCAGGGCTTCTTCCTTGCTTTATGCAGCTTCAATCCTGCCTGATATGAACTGTCCTAGCAGTGCACTTCACACCTGCACTTAATGTTTCCCATTCCCTTTGAAGGTCACTTCACATCATCCTCCAATTCATAAGAAACTGTCAGATAAGTTACCGGTGATCTTTGGCATTAGAAAGTCACTTCCACCCTCTACCTGGCTGGTTTCTGGTCATTCTCAGTGTCTCCTGCTTCACCTTATCCTTCTGTACTGCTGTCTTAGAAATTTTGAACTTGGAAGCAACCTGCTGCTCAGTCTCTAGTCCAAGGACCATTTAGCACTAAGGAGGGAAATGACTTGGTCACTTGGGATACTCTCACTGTAAATCTTGTGATTTGACTTGTATAGGGGTGTATGTCCCACAGCCACGTACAGAAAGACATACCCTGTATTACTGTTATTAATATCAAGTGTGATGTAGAGAGGAAGAGGGGGTTGCCTTGGTTTGTGAAGATGGGTGCAACCTAGCACACTTTTATAAAGGTGATTATTGGATGCATTTATATATGCATTTTTATACACACAGACACACACACATATATATATATATTATTGTGCTGGAAGGCAGGAACGTGTGTTTGATGGTGTTCCACCAGGCACCAATTGTGTCCCAGTTGTAGCTAGAATGCCTGCTTCACCATCTAGGTCTAGGTCACATACAGATGGAAGGGTGAAATCTGCTTCCTCAGCAGATAGCCACACCAACATTTTTATATATTTATTTTCTGCTGCCATGGCAACTACAGGGAGTAATAGTAATGAGGGTTATACAACCAGCTGGTAAAGGAACTACATTCTGCTACCTATCAAGACATTTGGGGCTTTTCCCTCTTCATCCACATATATAGAATATCTTCTAGTAATTACTGTGCTGAACTACGTAGAAGTAAGCCAGTCTAATTGGAAAGGATGTTCATTTTGAAAGTTTATATTTGATGCTGCTTGATGCTGGACTCTGGAAGAGCCAAAATACGGAAGAACCAGTCAATGAAATATCTGCTTGAAACACAAGTATGACACAGTAAATATGAATTAAAAGACATTTTATGGAAGGAAGTAGCATCTGGTTTAATAGGATGAGGTGGCATGAAAAATCAATTTATACCAGAGCAGAAAAAAGCCGATAATGTATTGTTCGGCCTAGGTGCCAGCCAACAAGACTGACCGGATTGTGTTTGGTTAAAAGACATTTTAAGAAAAATGGTTAAGAAACAGGAAATAGTGTGCTATTTGGCGCTTTTAGAGCTAAATAACAGTCTCTGTCCACTCAGTTGGGATGGAAAAACTGATAGAAACTTACTCCAAATAAGCAGGAAACCAATGTGTGCATGTGTAGACCTATTATTTTGATGAAGTGCTGCAGATGGTTATGCTGCATCAGTCAAAACAAATTTAGCAGCTACGGTAATCTGGAAAAGTCGACAGATGTGGCAGGTGGTTATTGAGAGTGACATGTATATTGTATATTCATTTACCGGAAAAAAAAAAATGTGACTGTTTTTCAGTTTTGTTTGCCGGTGACTTATTTATAATGAATTTATAGTGAGGTAAAGCCTAGAAATTTTAAAAAAGCACGTAATTAAGGAAACAAATCAAATCAAAGGAGGATAAAAGAACGAAATAAGTGAATAAGCAAATGCGGCGGTTAGCGTACTCGCTCACCGAGTTCGGCTCGGTGCGTTTTGCGTTTGTTAACGTGCTCGCTCACCGGGTTCGGCTCGGTGCGTCTTGCGTTTGTCGGTCCTGTCCGTGTCCATGGATCAGCTCCGGACACCCTGGACCCGTGTCGGACAAGCGATATAGAAGCAAGTAAATAAATTCTTTGACTATTTAACTGCACACATTGGACATATAGCAATTTATTACTCAATTGCAACTTGTGACATATGAGTTCTGCATTTTTTTCCCAAAGTGAAAAAAAAAGTCTACACACACAGCAGGAAACTTGTTCTAGTGAGCAGGTGCATATAGGATTAATGGTGGTTATTGCGGCTGGAAAAGCAGTGGGGAGTGATCCAGTGAACCTCATAGTTTGTCTGAATCCCCTATTTTTGGACTTAGAGAGAGAAGGGGCTAACTGATCCTCTTATGTGCTTTTCTTTGCAACCAGTGACACAGAACAACAGGAAGTAAATAATACCAAAGGATTCTGCAAACGACGGCGTTTTGTTTTGTTTGTTTCGTTTTGGAAGTGTGCCAGCTTCGGATGGGTTATTTTTAAAATCAGCAGCTATAGTTTGCATTCATTGACTTTGCACATTATCTTTATGTCGCAGGCAATAAGTATTTGGAGTCCTGCAGCACGGAAATGGAAATGCAGAATTAATTTTTACAATAATCACTGGGAGGAATCAGGAGGTTTTATAGTAAATCTGTATGAGTGATGGAAGATGGAAGCGTTTCATAGCAGCTGATCTCCCGCGGTTTGGGTTCTGGAAAAGTAAAGTATTTTGTAGAAATAATAATAATAATAATAATAATAATAATAATAATAATGACAACTCTCTTTCAAATTTGTTTACAGCTCAGTATCTGATATCTCCCTTTTTGTCTGGCTTCCACTATCAGAAGCAGCTGATTGCAGTTTTGTGATTCTCTTGGTATGTATTATGAGAAAAAAAAATAATCTTTTCATTTAAAATCGATAACATTTTTTATGTCAGAGAACTATCCTGTTTAATGTAGCCTGGAAGGGGAAGATCAAGGGTTTTTTTTTTTGTTTTAGTTACATTTTTCTTTCAATCTGCACAACAGCCTTTAAAGTATTCATTCACTTCTGAGGTTGATTTTAGTTTGTTGTTCACAATGGACCAGGCTTATTGTGGTGCCATGAATTTTGGTATTTTTCTCTTTCATTGTCAGGTCTAAAGGGGCGTAGGGGCATTATATTTTTCTTGTGCTACTACTAGTTTTGATTGGCCAGTTTGGTCATATTAAATTCTATACTATAAAAAAGCTGTGAGATATATAACATACAATGATTTTTCCATGGATAAGAATGTTTTAGATTAATATGTTGAATCCCAACCAAAGCTAGCTGAGCTGTCCATCAAGCTAGCTGAGTACTAGACCTGGTCATGTGAGGGATTAAGGGCAGCATAAGTTTGCTGGGGGTGTTGCAACTCTGCATCTGGCTGGCGGCTTTCGTGAGAACTCACTCGAGAAGCTTAAAGGCCCAGACAGAAAACAGGACAACCTAGAGATGGAGAATTGCCATGCATATTTGATCATCAATAGCTGACATAGCCTACATGACACATAACAGCAACAATAACAAAGAAGAAGAACAAGTAGTAGTGGTCAGTGGTCTGTATTAGCAGTAGTAGAGGTCTGTAGTACATGTAGCAGTAGTAGTGGTCAGTGGTCTGTAGTAGCAGTAGTAGTGGTCAGTAGTAGCAGTAGTAGTGGTCAGTGGTCTATAGTAGCAGTAGTAGTGGTCAGTAGTAGTGGTCAGTAGTAGCAGAAGTAGTGGTCAGTGGTCTGTACTAGCAGTAGTAGTGGTCAATGGTCTGTAGTAGCAGTAGCAGTGGTCGTCGTCAGGGCTGGTCAGTCCTGTAGGCCACTACCTGGGGAGCCAACTTCTGAGAGGGTGTCAACTTGCATGCCTGGTTTCCCTGGGAATTCTAAGAAGGCAGCAGGTGTAATGCCCACGTAGATGGCACTACATGGGATAACGGGAGGAACAGAGTAAAGAGCTACAGGAATCTCCGCAGCAGTCATGCGGCCAACAGGAGAGAGAGCAAGAACGCAGACCATGGGAAGGTGGCAGGTACCTTTAAAGAAAGACTCCAGTTCACAGGAGAGAGAGAGAGAGAGAGAGAGAGAAACTGAGTCAGAAAGAATTTGATATAACCAACGTGCCACAGTGCTGGGTGCAGAGAAGCCCAATGTGTGAGCAACAGGAGATAGCTATCATCTTACACACATGACAGAGTATTCACCTGGGTGTTCTCAGCATGGAAAAGATGGAGAAGCTATCAGAAAGACTCTGAGCAGATGAGAGAGGAGGATTGTTTATACGACACCCCCGGGTTAAAACAGAAGGGAGGCACCTGCATGGAGTGACAGTGTCTTAGTTGAAGGCTCTGCCTAGAGGCAAGGGGCAAACGCTGCCCCCCAGAGAGCGAGCAGGAAGTCAGTTGAAGGGTACAGCTAGTATATCCATCAAGGGTCTTCCTGGGGGCAGCAGCTGGAATTCCCTCAGCTCGCACCGAGGGCAGGGATTCTCAGCGAGCCCTGGGGGGTCTCCCGCATGCAGCACACAGCCTGGAGAGCCATGACCACCCAATAAAAGAAACTTACATTTATATATCATTTTTGCATATTGCATATTAAAAAGGAAAACGATTATTATCATCCAATATTGTTTTTACACCTACACCAGGGCAAAATCTGTGCATTAGCGATTTAATATTAATTCTGATTATGATAATACAGCACACTGGCTATTTCTGTACCACTGGTATACGGCTCAGTGGGTTGGCATTCCTGCTACCCGAAGGGCATCGGTTCATACTGTATACCAATGCCAGCAGAGGGATTTTACCACTGGGATTCTGAGCAAAACCCTTAACCCTTAATCGCTCCAGCCTTCATTCGACGCTGCTTCCTCAGTTGTATGTTGCTTTGGATAAAAGCATCTGCTTAGTTAATGTAATGTAAATGGGTGCAACAAAAAGCAGCAGAAAGAGTATCATAGACGAACATAAATTCGCAAGGTAGAATTTCCCAATCCGTTCCTCGGCGGCCCACAGACACACTATGTTTTTGCTCCCTCCCAGCCCCCGGTAGAGAGCTGAGAGGGAGCAAAAACGTGGACTGGCTATTAGTACCCAAGGACCGGATTGGGAAACACTGCTTTAAGGTTTACGCATGCATTTGTAAGGGAGGGAGCTAAAAGGTAATGGAGGGAACTGAAATTGCAATGGCTGAAATATGCAGCGATGGTCAGCATGTCTGCCTGCAATGTGAGTTGCGGTGACAGTGATTGCAGCAAAAGCTGAGATCAGGTCTGTCCTATGACTACAGACCCCCAGGCATTAACCAATAGAAAGAAACAGGTCAGGACTGATACCGAGGTGTTGCACCAATGGCATAATTTATGGTAAGCGTGGCTAAAAATAAGCTAGCGGAAAATGGTGGGTCTCTGATATGGATTTAAATAGTAAGACCATGGGGTCATCTCAAAGATTGGCTGGCAGACTGCATTACACACTAGGAGTCACATAGCTGAAGGCTTTACAGTTGTTTTTATTTATGGAATTACAAGAAGACTTGCACTCTGTGAAGGGAGAATACGCACTGGCCTGTATACATTAATCAGGCCTACTGGATAAGCCGCGACCTAACCTTAGATGTTTATTGTGAGAATAAGAATTTCCAGCAGCATCCTGAGCATAATGGAAAGGCGGCAAAGGGAGGTTTACGGAGCGGCAAGTGGTCAGAGTCTCATTCTTGTTAGAAATCTTCCAGGATTTTCCTCTCTTTCAGGCTGAGAAGGTGTGAATCCCCCCCCCATACTTAAAGCATCTTCTGCAGACAAAAGCTGATATATATAACTCATTTTTTTCTTGAGCAATACTTCATCTCTTTATACTTCTCACAAGTAGAAAACGTGTCTTGGACTTAAAATGAGAATGAAAGGACCGGACTGAGTCAAAGATGGCAACTAGATTCTGACCTCTATCCATCTTCCAGCTTGGACCCTATCCCAGGCAGCACAGGGCACAAAGGTGGGGTTCACCAACCTATCACAGGGCAGAAAGCTCGGGTAGATCAGCCTATCACAGGGCACAAAGCTGGGGACCACCAGCCTATCACAGGGCACAAAGCTCAGGTATACCAGCCTATCACACGGCACACAGCTGAGGATTGCCAGCCAATCACAGGGCACAAAGCTAGAATAGTCCAGCCTATCACAAGGCACAAAGCTGGGGTACGCCAGCCTATCACAGGGCACAAAGCTGGGGTTCACCACCCTATCACAGACCACAGAGTTGGGGTACGCCAGCCTATTACAGGGCACAAAGCTAGGATACTCCAGCCTATCACATGGCACAAAGCTGGGGTTCACCAGCCTATCACAAGGCACAACCACACACACCAATACAATCGTACTCTGCAGGCAACCCAGAGACACCAATTAGCCTAACTGCATGTCTTTGGACGGCAGGAGGAAAAGGGAGAACCTGCAGGAGACTGAGGCGAGCTTCTCAGCTGACTGAGCAAAACAAAAGTTTATGCCCTCAGATTCTAAAGCTGACAGCAAAGCTTTCTTATCATGGTTGTTACCCCAGCATAATAAATATTCAGGTTTATTCAGAGTTCAGAGATTCTCTCTCTCAGTCCTTCATTTTTATGTCAATAAATTAGCATGGCAGGAAGGCCCTGGGCTCACTGTAATTCGCACTGAATGAAAGGTAGATTTGTTTGCCGTAAACATGTTGATTTAAGGCTTCAGTAACACCTTCAATGAATGCCGTGTCTGTAAGGATCTATGAACGCATTCACAACACATTAGAATGCATTCATAAAGCATTATAAACATGGCTATAAATATTTATAAAAAAGCATAACATTTTATAACCATATGTATTATGCATTATTAATGCACTATGAACCTTCATAATGCAGTACATAGTAACTTTCATTCTTATACCGACCTTAATAATGTATTATAAAGGTATGTATAATGCATCATGGATGACAGTAAAATATTTAAGTAAAGTATTACCACAGCTTTCTCCCAATGTGTAGAGGAGGAAAAGCAACACCACACTGATTTTTCTTCTATTGTGTCAATAAGGTGATGGTGAGCTTAAGCACGAAAGCATAAGGCAGAGGCAGGATTTCCTCATATGAGACGTTACCTATGAACAGACCACGGCATGTAAATGCAGAACACAAGAAAAAGTATTAAAACCTACAGCTAATACCATCATATGCAGCAATAATGTCTAAGCGCATCAAAATTGCATTTCCTGCATCAGAGGACAGCAGTACATCATTTAAAACTGATTAAAGTACTTCTGTGCTCCGGCCAAGTCTGCAGTCAGACAGAAATGTTTCAATTATATTATGACTGGCAATTGCCACTTTCAGACAGTCAGGAAGAAGGTTTAATGATTGGGGAGCGTTAATTATTCTAAGGGTGGGTTACCAAGTAGGAGAACCATGAAAGTTTAAGTAATGAGATCCAGCGGATATGTAATATATGGTCTGCTCAGGTTCATGAACTAGATGGAAATTGTTAGCATTTTTATGCAAAAATAAATGATAGATAGATAGATAGATAAATAGATAGATTGATTTACTCCAGTTTTAGAAAGCATATCACTAAACCACAAAGAAAATCTGATGCTTCAGCTCTCTTTCCATCTTTAGATTCTAGATCAGCTGTTTCATCTGGAGTCATATTACTGCTTTTTAACTGTCTGCGGCTTTTAATACTTATCAGCTTATGTTATCGAGGCTGCTGAGATTGTGATGGAAGTCCTGCCACACTCCCTGTCACGGACGCTGATGGAATGGCTAGCGGACATGGTGACTCGATGGGTGGCTCCGTCTTACCCCTCTAGGGCTGGGGGTGTCACTCCCACCCTCTCTCTGTATTTTGCTGGAGCTTCCGTGCTTCCCGGGATAAACTGCAGAATTATTGTGGCTCTACTGTATACTGGATATATGATATGGGAGACGCTGACCTGAAATGGAAAGGTTTTGGATATAGACACCACACATTTATGAAACTACAGGTCACATGTTCGTGGAAAGCTGAAGAATTTGACTGTGTCACCATTACTATGCTCAGTGAAATAATAAAGTGTAGCGACTTTAGGTACATAGACACATACAGTAAGTCAAAAAGGAGGTCAACAAATTCCACTAAAAATGGTAAGCACGATCCTGGGGTTCTGTAAATTAAGAGTATACCTATGGGCAATTAGGATATTTGTGCCTCAAAGGAGAGAAATTCATTTGCAGGTTCTGGTTCTATCTGTAAGGTTATATTAAAAGATCCCTGGCAGAATTCCCCCATGCCTCCAAGCTGAACATTTCCCTGCAAAAGGGCACAGCCCTAACTAAAGTTTTGATATCTATAGCTTTCAGTCAGGTTCATGTGAGCAGAGATCAGCACTGATCGGAATACCCGTCATTCCTAAAGAATTTTGAGAAAATTCCTAAATAACTTAACACTGAACATGATAACCTCACTGAGCTTAAATTTTGCTTTTAATGTTATTACCAAAATAAAAATATTGACACACTGGTTTCTAATGAAAAGACAGAAATTCAGTCCTGTCTTATAGATTCTATATTTTGTGATATCGAGTGATTCTTGAGTCTCAGTAACAATATACTTTTGTGAGAGACCCCAAGAAACGATCCTTGGGAGAGCATGAAAAATACAGCTGGGAAATCATCCAACTGGTAGTGTAAGATCACAAGGCGGGGGTCTTGTGGTGCCCTGACCAATCAGGCAAATTGTTTGCCATGTTCCGAGATAAAATATAAGATCCCTTCTAACACAGAGACTATACCTCTTAGAAAAGAGAAGCTTTTACCAAATCATCGCAGATGTTGACAAAGACTACAAATTTGGAGGTTCACCAAGTCTCTGTCCACCACTTTAGGAACGGTGACTTACTACATATTACGGCAGTGATAAGGGACCAGACACAGATAAAATCACATTGCAACGTATTATATGTATTTGTTTTTTAAGGACATGTTGGGATATAATATTAACGGTGTCTAAACAACCAAGATGAAGACAAGAGAACCTGGATTGGCTCCTGAAACCTTAGTCTTGAGAAGTAATTCTGCTGAAATCACTGTTAGTTAAAATTACACCTTGAAAGATCCTCCACATTCTTATCAAACTCCTAGCTACTGATATCTTATCCATGCCAACAGACGAGCTGCTGAAATCAGAATGATTTGGTACACAGGGAGTAGCACGTGTCCTATACCCTACCCCAATGCCCCTCCAGAATTCATGCGTAGGGTGTAGAGTTCGAAACACAAACACGAACTAAACTGGCTGTCTACTCCGTGCTCCATTTAGCGTCGGCGTCAATGCCCGGAGCCTGCAGAATGCAAAACACCTGGAAGGAAAGCAGGCAGAATAGAGTATAACAAAATTCGCAAATATGTCTTTTTAGCTATGATGCGATTAACGTTGCCTGTATTGGGCCGGATTTTAATTTTATATCATTTCATGTTACATACCTTTCTTTTTCTTATCCTTCATGTTGATGGCAGTTTAATCCCTATTTTTAACTGTATTTAGCATGTATCGTGTGCTACATTTTAATGCACTGGTTTGTGGGTCTGACTATCGGAAGCTGGTGAATTTGGCTTACTGCCATCTGCTGTACTTATCTTTTAACTGATGTATTGAAAACATACTCCAAGTATGTGATATCATATTGTGTTTAATAATACTTATTACCTATGACGGAGCCTTAATGTTTAGACCAAAAAAATTTATATAATCCAGTTATCTTTTGCTTAAATCATTCTTTAAAGTGTATGGTTTTCTGTATATGTTTATCAATGAATTTTATCTACTGGGAGTTAGAAGGTTGTCGTTGGTTTATGGTTAATGAAACTTACTGATGAAAGCCTACATAAGTAGCGGTAGTAGCAGTAATACTTTATTGATCTCGAAGGAAATTCCAAAAGAGCTACAGCAAAAAAAAGACTTCAAACAGTACATAAAGAAGAGAAAAAGACACAATACTATACAAAAGGTACAGTATAATACTAAATTGCAATGCGCAGTGTGTGCAACATTTAAAAATACAATAATCACTGTATGATAATAGTTACCGAGTTGTACTTATATTAGTGAAAAAAATCAAACAAAAGATGTTTAGTAAGGTTAGTACTAAGAGAAAAAGGGTATATCTTTGTTTAATATATGTGTGATATATTTCTAGTGTGGATATGTTGTCACACACGCCGCACAAAACAACTAAGGGGCCGGCAATAGAACGGTGTGGCATATTTTCTTGGCTCCTTCTCTTTGACCAACATTGTTTTTGCTGATCATCTTCAGAGGTAGAAATTCAGAAGTTATTGTTGTTACAATCGGCCTGAGCTGTCACTGTGACAGTCACTATCGCAGCGAAAGCTTAGTGCCTTCAGGATGGTTTCTTTCTTGCTGGAAACTGTGAGCTTATCTGGACATACTGTAGAGTGTCCATTTTGTTTTCAGCTGTCACTGTGTCTGGTTCCGGGGAGGGGGGGCACATTAGCTTTTACTGTATTATCTTCCCCTTGATATCCCCCCTGTCTGGTATTGCTTGAATTCCAGGCGTACTAGGTTTACCTAGAAACAATATCCACATGCTGTTATGTGATATAAAACTGAACTCTGACAGGAACAGACACCTTACAATGCAGAGTGAGAAAGGTTTTCGTCATTTGATATTATTTGAATCAGAAATAATATTCCTTTTGTCATATTTTGTAGTGTGTTTAAAACCCCTCTACGATGTGACATTTCTTATATTTTTGACGACAAAGTTTGGAAGAACTTTTAATCATAAAATTCATTTAAGGGAAAAGCAAACAAATAAACAAATAAAACAGAGTTATGCAACCTCATAGGAAATTTCTTTTAAAAACAATGGACTAGCAGCAAAACTAGATTACATTGTGTTGTTCATATATCCGGATATTAATTACAGCAGTTCGAGATAATTGCATTCTGTAAGGTACAAAAGCAACTCCCGTGAGAAGGTGGGTACTTGCCATCTTTCCGAGATAAATTCTGCTTCATGGCCACTGTGGGTCCCCATAAGAGCTGGTCATCCACCGCCCCCCCCCCCCCCCCCCCC
>JAODJW010000050.1:7364007-7375293 GCA_026777045.1 Hyperopisus bebe
CCCCCATTTAACCTTTCCTGGACTGGGAAAGACAGATGTTTAATTATGATGGATCTGGAGGCTAAGTTTCATTTATTTATTTATTTTGCCCCCAACCCACCCTGTGTTGTTGCAATTAAATTCACCCACTGTTGATCTGCAAATACATTTCCTGATCCACTGTGATTAAACATTTGGCAGACCATGTTATCTGTGCAATGGAAACTGAAACTTTTTCAAGCCAAGATTCAGTTACTTCCCCCCCATACACTCAACTAAATTAAATTAGTGCAAGATAAGATACACAATCATTTGCATAATGGTATAAAAACATTAATTCTCATTTAATTACTTCCACACTATCTTTTACCTGCATGTACCTAGACCTGCACTTTGTATGAACTTCATTGGTCTTCATTTTTGCTTGCATGATGTTACATGCAACCTGACTTGCACTTCAATGTTACTTTCATTGTTACTCGTATTGTTACTTGTATTGATGGGGCTTGTTACTTGCATTGTCAATTGCACTTAGTTATTACTTGCATTGTTACTTCATTCATTTGTTTCACTTCCCTATTCTTTCAATATCTATTGTGTTTTTTAGGTGTGGGTGAACGAGTAAGCATTACAATACACTTGCACGTCAATCAAATATTTTGGGCTAGATGTGCCAACGGTTTGCACTACCACAAACCCTCTTTTCGCATTAAAGTAGCACTGTGAGGATTTACTAAAGACGTGTGCTGAAAAGTGCATTTGTAGCAGTTTCTTTTCAAAGTGCAAAATATGGAGGAGGAGAGTATTTAAATTAATCATGAAGTGGTCTGAGGTATGCAATTTACTAAAAAATTGTGCCATAATTTAATGCGAAAAAAAAGCATTTCTTATTTTGCACTGCCCTTAGTAAATTGGGTCTGTCGTGAGTATGTCTGTGTTCATAACTTTGTACATTTTTAGCAGCTCACCCTTAGAATTGCCCCTCCCTCTTTTTGTTTACCTCTTCTTCACTGTCCCATAACGCCACTTTGCCCTGCTTAGCAAATCTGCCCACTTGCTTCTTAAATCATGAATTTTGAAGGAAACTGGTTGCTGTGCATTAAAATGAGATATATTTAACTAGAGAATATTTAACTCAAGCCATTTAGCTGGAAATGCTTTTGTTGTATAAGCCTTGGCTTCAGTGTTTATCATTTCATGGCCAAGAAGACAATATACTGCTTTATAACAGACAGCAATTATTATTATAAATAAATGGTGTATAATGTTCCTGCAGTAACAAACACAAATGATTAGATCATCATAAATTCCTATTGACCTGGAAAGGGAAAAACATGGTTGAAAGTTATTTCTTTAGATATCCTGAAGTATATATTTTTCCTAGGTGCTTTGGGGTATTTGTCATAAGAAATCTGGTCACTGCTTACATTATTTGTGTTTTGTTTTCCAGCTGCATATGTGCCATCTCAAATGTGTCAAGGGTAATGAATGGTTTTCAGAAATGCATTGATTAACTAATTTCAGCCATGAAATGTAACAGTGGTTTGTCTAGCTGTAGCCTAAAACTGTCCCAGCTTTTCCTTTGTGAGGTAGGCAGATAGCTAAATCACACACACACACACACACACACACACATTTGTATTCATATCTTTGTGGGGATCGTTCATTCATTTCTAAGGGAAAAACCCAAATCCTAACAATGACATCCTTAACCCCTACCCTGCCCTAACCTTAACTATAAGTAACCAAACAAAATAAAAGACTTAAAAAATTTATTAAGTCACTGATTTTTATAAAATTGAGTTTCCCCTTATAGGGACTGAAAAAAATGTGTCCCCACAATGTCAAAATAACAAGTTTTCTTCACATTGTGGGGACAAAATGTATACCTGAAACACAGAGACGTTTACTTAGAATCTTCATCAAGTGCTTAAATAAATGAAACTCATAGCTGTAAACCATACATGTCTTAAAATTTAATTATGTTATCATTAAAATGTACTCTTTTAAATTTATTTTAAAAGTTTGTATGTTTATTGATATAGAAGTTGAAAGAGCCGCTTTCCTCTGTGTGCACATGTCACAGTACAGTGTAGGTGTATACCATAACAGAAAAATAGTGTATAGGTTGGAAAGGGGGGGTGATTAAACCTATTACAACAATTGTAATTTGTGATTTTTTTCCAAATAATGACTTGTGATGGACCCCAAAAACAAATACAGAAAGTGTAAATAAACAATGGCACCTACGGTCCTACAGTCTGAATGAAAAATGACAACTAACGTAACAAATATAATGTCTAATTTACAAGTGTATACCAGGAAGGGAACACAAAACACAGGAAGGGAAACTAGCAAACATCATAAACTGAAAATCTAAAAGAGTGTTATACAGATGGCAAATCACAAAGTTGAATTTCTGAGAACGTGCAGACTGGGGTCCGGCGAAAACTGCTTTGTGGCAGCAAAATGAATCCACGTAGGCTGAACCAATGAAAGTCTGGGCAGGGATGAAGGAAGATGTGAAGTGAATAGAACGTGAAATGTGACGACACGTGACCTGCAACAGGGTGGAAATACGTCAACGGTACAAACAGCTATACGCCGTAACAGAGCTGATAATGAGGCACCAAAGTCACTGCGCAGAATAACACCCAGTCTGCCCTTAATAATACTCATTGTGATTGAAACAATTTTGTAAATATAAAGGCATTCAATTTTTCATCAAATTAAAGTTATGCAGGGTTCAAACTGTAAAACAATTTGTGTCTGCACCTATGGTATTCAGAATAAACTTGTGAGTTGAGTAAATAAGACTCAATGCTAATTAAGACACAATATTTCCATATTATTCAGAAATTTGTTTTGTAGATATGACCACCTATATTTCATAAAGCTTTTCATTGTTGATAATATCAGTGTCGACCTGTAAATATCTCTTTAGTGCAATGCACACACAAAAACCCTCAATTTTAATTGCCTTATATTATGCACTACAAGTGAATACATATGCAAAATATAAGACTTCTACCACTAACAAGAAAATTTAAATCAAAGACAAAACATTATTTTATTATTTTTTCATCAAACCTTTATAAATGTCGAATTTAATCTCTTTTGTCTTTTGCTACAACACAGTGCAATGATACCTTTACTGAGAAAAAGCAAACTTGAAAATGTATTTCTCATTGTCTGATAACTGTATATCTGAGAGTTAAAAAAATGTACAATTGGGTTAATTATGGAACGGGCACGGGGAGCTGTCACCAGATTGCAGATCAGTGACCTTAGTCTCCCTGTCACCCACCAACCATGTGCCTCATCCCAATAACCATCTGATTGCTTTCTAAGATGGAAGCAGGGTGACACGAGGGGAAGAGAAATTCTAATGAGTCGCAGATACTCACTAGACGTCGAGGTCCTTCTCTCTGTTTCTTCTTAACCATCCATCAATCTTCCAACCAACCACCTATCCCAGGAAAAATAGGCCAGGGGGGTGGCCTACATCCTGCATGCGATGCCATTTCACCAAACGGCGCATGCACACACTCGCAGGATGGAGGAAATATGAAGGGATTAATTAGTCTGACTGCATTTCTGTCGACTATGGGAGCAAAAACAGCGTGCTAGGAGGAAACCGGAAGAACATGTATACTCCACACACAGAGCTGGGGATTCGAACCCCGAACCCTCAAGGTCTGAGGCAACTTGATATTATTATTATAATAATTATTATTATTATTATTGTTGTTGTTATTATTATTATATGTGGTATTTTATCATCATTATTAATGTTATTAGTGTTTGTTTGTTTTGTTTGTTTTATTTTGCCTGTCTTGGTCATTTCGCTTTGCAGCAGTAACTAGCTCTCTCCAGCATTAGACATTCACTACCCGTAGGCAGCAGTCTATCCAGCAACCCGAATTTATATTTATGCATGTGAACTAATAGCAAATTTTTCCACCCACGACGTCCTAGCTAAAAAGGTCAACACGCTAATAGTGGTCAATTAGTTTTAATTTTGTGACATGACAGCCTACAATCTTTGCAAAAAAGCCTCATGTTTCATACAGATTTCACTGCAGACAAATTTTCAAGGGTTTTGCAGAACAATTACAGCAAGAGAATGCCCATGTGGCTTAGCTTTCTCGTGGCTGCAAAATTAGAATGATAGAGTGAGAAGTAAGAGAACAGTTTGTGTTGTGTTCATGGCACTTTAACGTAAAATGCAAACCCAGCAAGGATTTGAACACAAGCAGTTTCCTGTGCATTATAAGAACAACAATTCAGTTACAACCACTTGTTAGCATACATAGATAAGTCATTTATAATGGAAATTTTGGCTAACGTCCAATTTATGTAGTTATTCCATTAGTACACCAAACAACAGAGATGGCTATATGGGTACGGAAAGTAAAAGTCCAGACCAGGATTTTGTTTCAGCCAACCAGTTGAGCACCCTGTGACTGTGGCTCTTTATGCTCAACTGGTTGGTTGAAACAAAACCTTGTTCTGGATTTTTATTTACTAGACCTGAACTATCGACCTCTGTCAAATACATGCAACATTATAAAATAATTCAAAACAAGTTCCAATTGATGGCAAATTATAATCTGAAATCAATTCAGGATTTGTTGATGGTATGATTTAGTGTATTAAACTGAAACTGAAGCTTCAATTCTCTATTATGAATCATTTTACATTTTATGGCCTCCACTGATGCTGTATTTCACTGTGTATGGTATGTTTTTTTTTTTTGGGGGGGGGGTATTGTAGGAAGATGGTGGATTATAGTGATTGAAAGATACAAATATCTGGTCTTTGCAGATGGATATTTGGATTCCACTGCAAGTTAAGGGTCACCAATTTGTTTGCTTTTGTGATGAATTGCTACAAGAAAATTTAAATGCCGCAGGAGTTTTCATAGTGGGATTGTTGTGTCTCAAGTAAGTAAATAAGTTTTCAAACAACTTCCACCAATATTGAAGTTTATGAATTATGCCGTCATTGAAAGTATACACCGCGCATTATGAACACACTAGTATTCAGTTTGTGTCATCAGCAATATGTACTCAATCCATAAAACCAATGCAATGAAACATCAAGATAGTAAGTCAAGCGATTTATTGCTAAATTATAGCCTACCATATTAATGCATAATGAATGACGCGGTGTTTACCCCTCTAGTGAGTGTTATCTCTAATTAAAGATAAACCATCTGGGTTTCACTTTTGCGAGTGATAGATAGCAATGTACTAGAGGGGCAATAGTGGGACACTGCAGCAAGAATATAAATCAGAGATTGATCCCATTATTGAACTGCATTAAGAAAGTGGGGAAGATGCCCCTGAATAATACACTTGCCAAATGAAAACACGCAGGGCAATTATTTATCGCTGACTAAAGGATCATAGCCATAATTGTATACATTTTTCATACAGTGTCCTTTGACTCAGGTCTCTTTGTCATCATTTCTTTCAGTACTGAAAATCGTACCCCCAAAAAGCTCCACCATTGCATGCAAATTGTGTGGAGTTGTGCTGAGGACTGGACCAGACAGTTAGATTTCAAAACTTTAATGATGACTGATAGGGACCACTAAATCGCAGTCAGATATTTATGTCCAGTATTGCTTTACATTTACTTCATCTTCATAATGCATTCATTATGCATTCATAGAACATTCAGCGCACCTGCATAATGCATTCATAGAACATTCATAAGCAGCATGTAAGTATACCTGGTAACACTTTACTTAAGGCCATGTTGTTACTGTTATATAAAGACATTATAGCCATGCTTATTATGAATTATGACTGCCTTATGAAGCTCTCATCTATAATGCACTATAGATACATTTATAATGCAGTAAAAAGCATACTTAATGCTTATAATGACCATTGTAATGCATTATAAATGTATTTAGCTCCTACAGTAATTGTTACCATGAGCAAAGTCACCTGACATGTACCTTTAGGGTCAATTTGGCCCCAGGGTAGGTGTGAGAGTTAATATACATTAACAGCTTTAATATACATTAATAACAATGAAAATATCATTATAATGTTTATTATTATCATACAGTGTTTGTTATTAATGTATATTAAAGCTTTGATTGAAAAATTGATATGACTCAAGCTAAAACTTTGGGCATAGACAGTGTATTTTTCCCTTTATTAATTAAATTCATCAATCAATTCATTGCACATTTTTCTCTCGGTGGTACATTTCTGTGCTGGGGGGCTGCTGGGACAAGGATGCCGAACAAGAGATGTTAATCAAAACAGAATACGGAGCCCTTCATGTCCCTTTAAGAAAAGAAAATTTCAAGCAAAATGATTCAAAGAACCAAAACCTCTAGAATTCAGGTAAGTCGATCCAAGTCCAATCAGGTCCAGCTGGGTTTTCATTAACTGAAGAGTCTGTCATTGCTACTGCTGTGCTTACAGGCTCCTGCAGCGATGGAGTCTTCTTATGGACCTTGCATAGTCCTCTGTCTCAAGCCTTAAAATTCTTTTAAATGTCAAGTATTTCTTTTAAATGTCAAACTAATCTTCAAATCAAATATCAGTATGCTGCTCAGAGTATTACTTGTGAATTCCACCTGTGACAATATAATGGATTAAAAGGATTAATGCATGGCTGTGAATATAAATGTATGCTTTCCAGCCACGCATAAATTAGGACAAAACTGAAAACTGATATCATTCACAGAAAAAATAGCTACTATACTGTATCAAATACACGCTTGACAGTGTGTTGACAAAATCATAGTATGGCAGTGACGGGGCTAACGTTTTCGCAAAGACTTACTATATATCTTCATGATAAATGTAAAGGACGCATACTAGAATAACAGTTCAGTAGGTCTTCCATCTGAAAAATCAATCAAGAATCACTGATTAGCCAGAAAACTATATATTGATTTAAAATGTAATGAATTAATGATCTGAAGATGCATAGATTGACATTTTAAAATTCATAGAATAATAAAAATTTAATTTAGCAAAATTGTTTATTTCCTTTGTGTTTTTTGATTATTTCTCATTATTTATTGATGTTGCTGGAAAATAATAAATGATAAAGATGTTCAAAAACATAAATAAATTACATAAAGAATAACTTATAGCTTTAACCTTACTGTAATCTCATTTCTAGAGGAACAGACGCATGTACAAGCCATTTTTCAGATCCAAAGAGGCTTTTTTTTTCCCCACTGGGCACTTCGCAAAGCAAGAATGTTCGAAATGTAAGTCCAGGCAATCTTTCACCTTTGTGTTCTCATGAGGTGAAACAGAAACCAGCCTGGGGATCCTATTTCGATATTTACTTTTCGCTGTGATCCCAAGCTTCTTGGAGATATTTGGCCACATGGGTATTGTGCTGCGGTTAAGGGTGCTGACACTGCAGGACCCACGTGGGGGGCAGGCCAAATATGAAATGACCTTCTGCTCTTTTATTAACAACAATGACCCAAGCCTGTGGAACTCTGAACGGTGGGAAGAAGTGAACACGTGAATCAGGTTCCGGAACTCGTTCAGTATAAGTGCGCTATCAGTTCCAGAATGAGAACTCAGAATTCTACAAAGGGAAGGGGAAAAAAGTCAAGTATCTGTGCATGCAGTGTGCAAATACTGTGCAGCATACACTCTGTTGTTGGGTGCACAGCGTCTCCCTGGTGGGCGCAGCTAGTTACCTGCTAATCCCGCACCCCTTCATAACGGCACGACATCACCAATGCTGAGTCATGCGGAGCAACCTTGCCTCTCTCATCCTGTTAGCTGACAGCCATCGCGGTGCTATAGCGGGGATGACATTTCGGAATACAGCACGGATAGCTAAATACCCCTCTACCTGGCATTTAGTGATCTGGGTTAGAAATGGAAATCTCGCCTGGGGTGAGTAATTTTGACAAAGGGAAAGTACAAATAACTGAACAGTAGCCTGCTGGATAGCAAAAAGAAAAAAAAATGAAAAATAACAAAAAAAACAACATTATTGCAGTCATATCTCAGCAGAGGCACATAGACCACTGTCTGTGTAAATATCCTGTGGGCTGATGACGTGTGCAGGGCCTCCTTAGCCAACCACAATTTCAGACTCAGCCCAGTTAGCCAATCAACGTGAAGCTGATCAATCAGTATTTGGTGTTTGATTCTCTACTTTCAGAGTAGAGAATTCGTAGAGATGATGGCAAGCTAAACTAAGAAGCAACTGAAAAAACAACTCGGTTCAATGCATAGCTTTTTGTTTCAAACCCCCCCCACAGGATTGGCTGTATACCAACTTTTTCGTTTCACTTATTTCTCAATTTATTGGTGTGCGTCTCTGTTTCTCATTAATGAAGGGCATCTTCCTTGCTTTGTGGGACTTCAGTCCTGCATCTAGGAGCCTGATATGAACTGTCCTAGCAGTGCACTTCACACCTGCACTTAATGGTTCCTGTTCCTTTTGAAGGTCACTTGATGTCATCCTCCGATTCATGAGGCACTGCTGGATAAGTTAACGGGAATCTCTGGCATTACAAAGTCGCTTCCACCCCAATACCTGACTGGTTTCTGGTCATTCCCAGTGTCTGCTTAATGCTGTTATTGTGTACTGCTATCTTAGAAATCTTCAATGCATTTAAGATGCATTTGAAAGTATAGAGTGGTCTCTTAATTTTTTCCACAGCTGTATGTTACCATGTGGTACCCTAAATGAGTAAACTGTAAATCAAAAATAATATATGATACACCAAAAATAACTTTTCTGCATAATATTTTATTGTTGTAAAATGTGATAGGCTTTGGTTGTTCTTTATGCTTAAAAACTAAAATGTACATTGTGGGCTAGTCAAAACTTACCTAGGTTAATACATGTTTTACTGAAACAACCCAGTTGGCTAGTAGCAAAAATTCCATCCCTGCATGTGATACAAGCAGCCAGCAATCCAGCAGCAGAAATGTTGGAGTGACGACTTTCGGAATTGTATCATCTGGGATCACAAAGTGGTTAAAAACAACATGTGGCTCATGTCCAGTATGAAATCTGAGCCTGGATCAGCCAGCAGGAATTAATATTGTCTGCTCTGGCTTGAAATTGTAAGCCATAATCTGCTTCAGTATTGCTTAATATTGTCTGTTTTCCACCCTGAACCTAAAAAATGCAGTGATATTGTCGAATATATTTTTCTACTTCGTGTGCTTTTATGGTGGCATTTCCGGCATGTTCTCCCTGGGTGTCCTTGCTTCCCTGGACAGTTCAAAGATAGGCGGTTGGTTGGTTGGTTAGTTAGTTAGTTAGTTGAGTTTCCAACTCCAAACTGCCCTTGCTGTGCCCTTTATGCCCTGTGGCGCCGCCCTTACATATGGGACATTCCCCTGCCTCATAGCCAGTACCGATGGGATAGACCTCAGGCTCCCTCCAGTAACCATGTACCGGATCAGTGCTTTGAAGATAAATAGGTAAAATGGTCGTGGGAACGTCAAAGATTTTGCTCATTTTCTTAGACTATTACATGAACTCCTGATAGAATATTGTTATGTAGGTAAAATTCCAAACTATTCACGGCCCCCTTTTTCCCCCCATACTTCCAGTGTCTAAGGAAATTACTCAAAACCTCAAAAGATTTGTCTTTTTTGTTACAGGCTCTACCTTCTTTAAGCTTTGATTGTTAACAAGGTCCTAGGAGGTCTTTTCTGAGGTGCTGTTTGTGCGAGGCAAACATTGCCAAGTCAGAGGGCCTTGCTGCTTGGGTTTTATTATACAGATGCTGCACCAATGCAATGCCGGTTCCTTTAAAGTTGCACCCTGTGTGGTAAATTGTTTAACAGGAACCATAAACAACATGTAAGCTTGTTGGGGGAAAAAAACGTATATAAGTGATAAATCATTGAAAGTAACATTGCTGACATAGCTTGACGAAACATGCAACAGTCATTAATGTTTCATAAACCCCAAACAATGCACTTTGCGTTTAGCCAATTCTTTTGGAAAATGCAGTACGGAAATGTCTAAAAACCTAAAAATCTAATTTGTTATGTGCTCCGGGGCTCTCTGGGCAATTGGCATCTGACCCACCAACTGGCAACTGATTCCGACAGTGCTGCAACCACACGTGCGATGAGAGGTCATTGAGAAAAGGCCCCTGTAATTACCTCTTATAATTAGCCTCAATGTTGGACTGTACCCGCGAGGCTATAGGGTTCTTTGCTTAGTTTGGCACTATTTACAAAGGTTTCATAATCAGCAACTGAACATTTTAATAAACAAGACTTTGACTCCAAAGGGCAGTCTATTAAGGGTTAGCTGCCTTTGCTCTCACGAGAAATTGCTAATGTGTTGCTCTGCAAGTAAGAGAACGACTTGAATTAATGAGTGGCAAAACACAGGCGAAATTACTTACCTGTTCTGGCATAATGCTTAAGAAGACTTTTATGGAATAAAAAGAATGGAGAATCATTGCTATTCCAACTGTAATATGTGGTTTTTGTCAGATGTGTTATGGCTTAACATAAGAAATAATTTATTTATTGGACCATTGGTCACTGAGTCTAGATGTTTCCATGGATGATCTTTGGGCTAATCGTGTTTCTGTCTTCATGGCATTAAAGCAGGTCCTGTATTATTCCAAGTCACTAGAGCATTGTGCTGAAGATTTTACTTAAAGGAGGTCAGGGAACTATAACTTAAATTCACTACTAAAGACCTCCAGAATGTCTGAATATATGTCTATATTTATATCTAATACCCTCTGCCTCATCCCTTAGGGTGCGGTGTGTGTCTCTGCTGGACGGAACACAGCGCCTGTCTCTGTAGGGTGGTCGGTTTGAATCCCGTGACCCGCAGAGTAATCATATCACTGTAGGGCACTTCAGCAAGGTCCTTAACCTCAAAGACTGCCCCGGGGGGGGGGGCAGATAAATGGCTAACCCTGAGCTCTGACCCCAAGCTTCTCTCTCACCTTTGCGTATCTCACAGAAAGCAAAAAAAATTACAGAATCCCTATGTACTTGAGTAAATGGCAGATATAGTATCTTCTCTCTAACAATTGGGGCCTTGTCTTCTTAAAGAATGACCAGCTACAACAAGCTCTTGTTTTAGAAGGACTGAAGCAGTCCTGAGGGCAAAGGTGGCCCTATTTTTTATTAGGTTCTTGGTATTAATGACATTTCCCTTATTCTGTATATATGTAAATATTTACTGTGGATGGTGTGTATATCTACATAATCTACTGATACAGAACAAAATGTTCATTAAATAAAAAGGAATGCAGAGTAGTTATTCAACCACTAAAATACATATCGATGAAATAAAGCACATTTA
>JAODJW010000050.1:7375393-7412793 GCA_026777045.1 Hyperopisus bebe
ACCCCAAGCTTCTCTCTCACCTTTGCGTATCTCACAGAAAGCAAAACAAATTACAGAATCCCTATGTACTTGAGTAAATGGCAGATATAGTACAGATGTTAGTGAAGCAGTGCTTTATTGTGGAAATATATTGTATTTTGCATATACTATTTACGTTCACTTGAAGCAAGGCATCATACCTACTTCAAATGGATAATCCATAGTTGGCCAGCTACTGGTAACTTTGACTCCGGTTGTGCTCTGAATTCTATGAAGCAAAGGGAATTCCCTTGTCACCAAAGGGTTAGAGAAATCAGCGATTCCTCTTGTCCGTTCAACTCTCCTCCTGAATCAGTTGGAAATAAATGGGGAAAAAAAGATATGCTGTTTTCTAACTCTTTGTGTTTTATATATATAATTGCAACTATCTATCTTTTAATGGCTACTCTGAGGAATCTTAAGAACAACCAAAACAGAAAACAGGTGACCAACCACACAGAAATCACTTCAGATCTTCTGGCGTGACACTGAAAAAGTTCATTCAAGTTTTCCATCAGCTAACCCAAGCCCAAGGCAGATTTTTAAGTAAACTGCCAGCAAACTACAATGTCCACAATTCCTAACATAATACATGCCAGCAAGTAATACAGTTTTTTTATTCACTAAACAAAAATATATTAAGAATAAGCCTACATAAATATTTACGATTATAGAACCAATACTTTATTACCGCTAAATAAAAGCACATGCTCAGAAAATGCATCACTTACTACCAAGATTATGTGAACCAGTAAATAGCCTTAATTTAAAATTTCTTCTTTGGCACCAAGTGGTACTTATCCTGAATTACTTCAAAGGGTAAAACGAAAAGCTATGTGTTACTGTTTAAGAGGGGCATTTGGAACAGGCAGCAATGACAGATATATAACCTTTAAAGTTTAACATACATCATAATAATTTTCAAATTGGTGCTTCACTTCACATAGTGATGTGTTTATTGATTATTTTGTTTTAATTAGTGTGGTGTTACATCTGATGATAATATACCGGCTTTGTGAATAAAAACTTGTGAAAAAAATGATTGTCAAAAATCAAGTCCAAGCATCATTTTTCAAATTTTATTTAATTATATATATGTATATATATATATATATATATATATATATATATATATATATACACACACACACACACACACACACAGACACAAACACACACACATATATACATACACAGAAATACAAATATATATATATGTATTTATTTATTAATCAACCTTTTGGTTAATTAAATGGGCTTTCAAGGTTTTCATATTTTAATTAAAGCTTGCAGGGTATAGAATACTATAGTCTGCTGCAAACGGAAGGTCAGTGTTTAATGAAACGCAAGGTTATAACGCGTCCGTCTAAAAAAAACTGCTAGCTGCCATTGACAATCCGGGCTCAGCATTCAAAGCTAACAAACGGGGCCGAGGTCAGGCGTGACTAATCAAGCACTGCACAATGGATGAGGATATGAGCCAGGCTTGATAATCCATGCCATTATTGATCAATAATCTGTCATTGTACTTATGTGTGGAAATTTTGTTTGTCAATGGAGCTAGGGCAAAAACTTTGACTAAAGTATAAAAATAAAATAAATAAATAAGTAAAAATCTGTTTTGTATGCTTCCCAGCCCGGCTTTACACTGCCCTAAGTATGGCTTCACTCTGTTTCATCAAGTCTGGAGTGCACACTGTGGACCGTTGCAGTGTGTTGCATCATGCACAGAACTCTTTCATGGCTTCGCTGCAGTGCCACCGCTTCATACGCCTTCTCCTTTGTGAATCCGGCGATACCTCACAGCAGTCATTGTTTCTCTTTTGCTTGTTTAATAAAACATTGCATATGTGTTCCCTTCGTATAACGTCTGCATAATTAATTAGGAAATAAGCAAAATAAATCAGCCTTAAATTTACCCCAACCATCAAAGGATTTAAAAAAAAAAACTGAAAGTATCATCCATGCATTTATTAGACAAGGAATTTACCTGGGCCTGTGCTGAATTATGAATGATCTGTTTATTTCCTGTATTTAAATCCAGGAAGTTGATAGGCCTGCAATGGATTGGCATCCCCTTAGAGATGTTTCCTGCATTGTACTTCCTGGATAAATGGATGAATATCCAGAATATTAGATGATCCACACATGCATTTGTGTATCTGCACAATAAAGGTCATTCTGCTCCCATAATCAAACGCTCGACACTTACCAACCTGCTCCAGTGCTAGACTCCACACCCTGTCCTCTGTAGACTTTTGTCAGGATTCATAAACTCCGGGAAGCAGTACTTTAATTCTACAGATAGATCAATAAGCTAGCTCAGTCTCTAGTGAAGACAGTCGCACTTCAGTAGAATTTTCTCCACATTTGTCAATAATAATTGCACTCTCTCCACACACATCAAGCTCCACAGCCATATCATGTGGGTGGGCCGTATTATTTTTTTATATATATTTCCCGCAATGTCAGCTCTGTTTAAAACTCAGGCACATCAAGTGCACAGGCTGGTCAGAGCTATGCTGCTAAACACCAGATCAATGACAATTTAGCCAAAGGAGTCACTTGCTGGGCACATATGGAAAGGTACAGATTACCATTTTCATGATCTTGTGCCACTGGGTGGTCAGAGATGGGAGACCGGTGTGCTGACTGTCTAGACGTAAAGGGATAACTTTAAGGAACAAAACTCTGACAGAGGATGCAGAAACTGTGAAAATGTAGTCAAGTGTTTTAACATTCTATTCAAAGTACTGATAATATTGTAACTCATGCACGAAAAATGAAAAAAAAAAATGCTTTCAGAATAGTATGACAAGTTAAGTTAATAGGCTGGGTGTCAATAATAAATAACAAGCAGCTACAATATAATGTAGAAATTTAAAGCAGTTTTGTATTGGATGTTCATTTCAGCTGTATCATAATGAATTTTTCTAACAACAACTTGTGTATTTTTAGTTAAAAAAAAACACATTTTTTCATCCGTTACATTGTTATATGGTATATTATTATATGTTAAGCAGAGCCTACGGTTGGATAGCACCAACTTTAAGATACTTTTCATCTTCGTATATAAATAAAAGTAAAGCACTGAATGACAGGGCCTTAGATTTCACTTAATCCTTTGCCAATAGCCTGACTGTAAAAGGAAGGAATGAATTTACTGCATGAATTTACTGCACAGAAAATGCAGCCTGGTAATTCATAGCCCTAATATAATGCAAGTTCTCCTTAACACAGATTATAAAGTATGAATGGGCTTTTCGGATGACTGATGTCACCCACAAAGTGCGCTGCCACGGTACAGTCCGAAATGTTCAGCTGCTTCCAAGTTAAAAAGAACTTTTGATGCTCAGTTTCTGAATACAGAACAGATTAGTAAAAAATAAATGTTTATGTTGTGCATAATTGTATGTCGCTATTGATTTCCATCATTACCCATCATTTTTCACTTCTTTATATTGTCTTATGTTATTGAAGGCTAACCGTACTTTGTGGCACACTGTTTTCACATTTCTTGTCTCAAGAGTCTGGAAATGGCTGAAATATCTGAGGCTCTAAAGACTATGACAGCTCTCGCTGCAGATAATCAGATGTGGTGGCGTACAGAAAAATCCACACCTGGCATTTTAGCTTGTCGGTTCATATTTCACGTAAAAATTGACAACTGACCCAGTGACCCTTAATGACTTGTAAGTTTGCTATGAATTTCATTTGAAACACGCTCTTTTTATCAGCCATAAAGCAATATATGAAGGAGAATCTATTTGTAGTCTTTAACTATAGCTCTTTTTTGAAGTTTTTGTATAACATCCTTGGCAGATTCGCTTTGTCGATCTTAAGTGGCTATGAAATCACTCGTCCCTTTGTGTGGGATCACTTACATTGTTTGTTGGGAAAGTCGTATCAGCTTCTACATGGCCTGCTCTCAGTCAAGACTCCCGTATTTACTACTAAATGACGGCAAGGCCACCAATAGCTGTCATTACAGCACAATGTGGGGGTAGAATGGATGAAGCAAATACAAAGATAAGCATAGATACAGCTGATGGTGAAGAATAATAAGCAATGCCTGAGTAGGCTAGTCAAAGACAGAGATAGTGAAGGAAATAAGACCTAGTGGAGTGAAACATGATGAATATTGTGCATACAGATTAAAGGGACCTAATATAGCATTTAGTACATATGACTGGGGTAAATGCAATAGGTAAATATGCTCTAAATCTACAAGTTGGCTTACAGAAAATGACAGTGGAAGTACACTGACTAAGCATGTGCTGAGTTCCAGAGTGAGTGATGTGCTGAATTCCAGAGTGAGTCATGTGCTGAATTCCAGAGTGAGTCATGTGCTGAATTCCGGAGTGAGTCATGTGCTGAATTCTGGAGTGAGTCATGTGCTGAATTCCAGAGTGAGTCATGTGCTGAATTCCAGAGTGAGTCATGTGCTATATAACAGATTGTGATCACCCATGCAAGCAGAAGCCACCGATTACTAAAGACAGCCATCACATTA
This sequence comes from Hyperopisus bebe, assembly GCA_026777045.1. Classification (NCBI taxonomy): domain Eukaryota; kingdom Metazoa; phylum Chordata; class Actinopteri; order Osteoglossiformes; family Mormyridae; genus Hyperopisus; species Hyperopisus bebe. The sequence continues at coordinate 7,379,925 of JAODJW010000050.1, forward strand.
CCGCAAAATATTAACAAGGCCGCTACTTTCTGACATTTTGGATTCTGTTTTAATAGTATTTATTAATTGTCCATTTCTTACTTACATGTACTAGTCATCCAGTACTTTAGCACACGTATCAATCATCCCATACTTTAGCACACGTATCAGTCATCCTGTACTTTAGCACACGTATTAGTCATCCTGTACTTTAGCACACGTATCAGTCATCCCGTACTTTAGTACACGTATCAGTCATCCTGTATTTTAGCACATGTATCAGTCATCCTGTACTTTAGCACATGTATCAGTCATCCCGTACTTTAGCACACGTATCAGTCATCCTGTACTTTAGCACATGTATCAGTCATCCCGTACTTTAGCACATGTATCAGTCATCCCGTACTTTAGCACATATATCAGTCATCCTGTACTTTAGCACACGTATCAGTCATCCTGTACAGGTACTTTAGCATATGTATCAGTCATCCTGCACTTTTTACACCTCTCGCACCGTGATACTCTCACGTACATCATTTTTTTGTTTTGTCTTTATGTTTTCATTTTACTAGTAGCATATTTCACTTGTATTATACTTGTATTTTGTAATATTTTATTTTGTATTGTATTTCTTGTCTTGTATTCTTTTTTTAGTTCTGTTGTATAATTGTCAGGGTGAGGGCTATGAAATTCCCCTCATGACAAAATTTCATTTTATCTTATCATATCATTGTCTTTGTCGGATCTTTGTGTTTGGTTCCTGCCCTGATTATGTGTCTGTGTGTGTTTGTGCAGTTTCCATGTTCTTCCTGTCTCTGTGTGTGTTTGTGCAGTTTCCACGTTCTTCCTGTTTCTGTGTGTGCTTGTGCAGTTTCCACATTCTTCCTGTTTCTGTGTGTGTTTTCCCCTGATGTCAAACATCATGTAGATACCTTTCCACCCACATGTAATTTTAGTGCAATGATGATTGTCTCTATTGTGTGATGGATTGGCATCTCGTCCTTTTCTCATCACTGCGCTCTTCCTGAGAACATTTATTGAATATATGATTATGGAAAATTAATGGATGAGACTGAATCACATTTTAGGTCAAGATAATATGAAAGAGAGACATTTCTGAAGGGTTCACAGTACTTAAATGAGTTACAGCTATGTTATTAAATTGTGACATTTTCAGTGATCAAAATGCTGGATGCAGTTTATAATGAGGAAATGTTTTAAATTCCAAATACTTTAAATTATTATTCTTGCTGATTGGGATATTATTTATCATTAGTGATGTCTTCACTCTCAATGCAGATTGGCTTGATGATGTTACTCAGTTTGTCAGCATCTCAGTGGCTGTGGTTCATGTACACTATATGGACAAAAGTATTGGGACACCTGCCCGTTATACCTACAGGAACTTGTATGACATCACACTCACACATCACATCACACTAACTTCATAGGCATCAATATGGAGTTGGTCCCCCCTGTGCAGCTATAACAGCTACCGCTCTTCTGGGAAGACTTTCCATAAGATTCTGAAGTGTGTCTCATTCATTCATCCCAAAGAGCACTTCTGAGGTCAGTCACTGATGTTGGACATGAAGGCCTGGATTGCAATCTCTGTTCATTCCAAAGGAGTTTGTTGGGGTTGAGGTCAGGGCTCTGTGTGAGCAAGTTCTTGTACAACAAACACACCCAACCATGTCTATATGGACCTTGCTTTGTGCACTGGGGCACAGTCATACTGGAACAGAAAAGGACCTTCCCCAAACTGTTCCTACAAAGTTGGAAGCATAGAATTGTCCAAAATGTCTCAGTATACTGTGAAGCATTAAGAGTTTCCTTCACTGGAGCTAAGGGGCCAAGCCCAACCCCTGAAAAACAACCCCATACCATTATCGCTCCTTCACCAAACTTTACAGTTGGCACAATGCAGTCAGGCAGGTAACATTCTCCTGGCATCCGCCGAACCCAGACTCATCAATCAGACTACCAGACAGAGAAGTGTGATTCGTCACTCCACAGAACACATTTCCATATGGAAGCTGGGTAGTGAAGGGGGTTGAGTGATGAGTCGAGCCATAATCTCAGTTTTCTTGATATTGACCTGAAGACCAAAAGATTGATACAGACTAGAGATGGTATCTAGTGCACGCTGCATGGAGTTTGGACTATGCGCCACGACAGCGCAGTCATCAGCATACTGGAGCTCATGTATCACACAAAGTTTTGTCTTTGTTTGTGCCTGGAGCCTGCAGATGTTAAACAGGCTACCATCAAGGCGATATTCCAGGTGAATACCGTCTTCGTGTTTTATGGCGTAATGGAATAGACGGGTAATTGCAGCCAGAACAGATCTGGCACTAGGACACAGCCTTGCTTCACCCCAACTTTCACCCTGAAGGGCTCTGATTGGAGTCCCCCCATGAGAACTCTGGCTTGCATTCCATCGTGAAATTGCTGCAGGATGGAGAGAAACTTGGGAGGTACTCCAAGTTTATGAAGCTGTTTCCAGGGCATCTCACGGTTCACAGTGTCAAATGCATTGCTGAGGTCAATAAAGGCTATGTAGAGGTCTCTTTGCTGCTCTCTGCTCTTCACAAGTAGCCGCCGCAAAACAAAGATCATATCAGTGGTAGATCTAGACTTCTGAAAGCCACTTTGCGTTTCAGGGGAGAGTACATTCTGAGATGTACACCACCAAACGGTTCAGCATGATCTTTGCCAGTACTTTCCCAGCAGTGGAGAGAAGGGATATTCCTCGGCTGTTACCACAGTCTGCTCTGTCCCCCTTTAGCTTATATAGGACCACAATGTGAGCATCCTTTCAGTCCTGGGGGAGTTTCTCAGATTTCCAGAAACCAAAAATCAGATGGTGCAGACAGTGTGTAAGGTGATACCCTCCTTGTTTGAGGACCTCGGCCGCAATGCCATCAGGTCCCTGGCTTTTGTTCTTCTTTAAGCCCCTGATGGGTTTCTGAGAAGTGCAGCAAGGCGTCCAGATGCACCATTTGCGGTAGGTCTGGCAGCTTGTCAAGGATGTTTAGGTCAGCTTGATGGGTGCAGTTCAAAAGAGTCTCAACATGATTTACATGATAATACAAGTGAAATATGCTACTAGTAAAATGAAAACATAAAGAACGCTGAAGAATGTATTTACGGTCTTTATAAAGAAAGTTTCCATCTGCAGATTGAACAGGGATGCAAATCTGCCTCCTAGGACCATATAAGGTTTTAATGCCATTATAGAAGCCCTGGATATCATTGCCGTCAGCAAATTGTTGTATTTCTTCCGCTTTCTGCGACCACCAGGTGTCTTCCATGGTCCGTAAAGCCTGTTGGGTTGTAGCTTTAGCCTTGGTGAAGATTGAGGATCCCGGATTGGACAGGAGAGCTTTGTGTGCATTATATTTTTCTCGTAGGTGTGACTGTATTTTAGTGGAGTTGCTATCAACCCAGTCCTGATGATGATTCCTACTTGTGCCAAGGACTTCTGAAGCTGCAGAGTGGATAACTGCAGAGAGGGCTGACCAGTCATTGGCTTCCTCCTTCAGTTCTGTAAGTTTGCATGCAAAGAGCCTGTGGAGGTTCCCTTTGGTGGTGGGTCTGCTTAGCGCTGCATAGTTGAGTCTTTTGTTTGGGGTCCTCTTAGGGCTGCAGGGTGGAATAACTAGGCAAATTTTGGACCCGACCAAACAGTGGTCAGTCCAGCATTCAGCCCCATGCATAACTCTGGTGATAAGAACATCCTGAGGGATGCTCCGAGGGCTGCGACTGGTCGTCTGGAGTTGAGGGAGCAGACTATTTTTGGACCACCTCTTCCCAGTCCTTCCCCGTCAGGGGTGAGCAGTGCGGAGCTGCTCAGACGCAGTGAAAGCTGCCGAGGTGTTGCGCTGCTCCATCCCGCAAACACAGCGACCATCACTCCGTTGCCGCCTGTGTGCTTGGTTTGACTAGGCACTGCCAGCCGCATCCTTGGCCTGTACCTACCATCATTCTGTATCGCCAACAGGGCTTTTGTGGGTTAGGGGGATGAGGGGGGGGGTGAGCGGAGCAAGGAGCGGATTATTTTAGGTGAGGGTGTGGGCACGCCGTCCTCACTCCCACCATCTTTGCTCTACCAGGGAAGCTTCCGGTGGCTTGAGAAACTCGCGACGACCTTCACACCGGTTCAAGCTGCAGGGGACTGCTGGTGGTCCGGTCTGTTGGACTCCGCCTATTGCCTGTCCCCGGGTTTACCCATGTGGCAATGGGGACAGTGGTTGGTGAGAACACCTCTAGGGACCACTGTAGCTCCAAGATCTCCCAATAATTCAGCCATGGGCTGTCACATGGAGGCATAGTGAGAGTCTTGATGAGGGAGAAGCTATGTACTGACCTTGGAAGACTGGGAATGTCAGCGGCTTAAGGAGGAAAAAGAATTGCAGGTATCCCGACGTGCAATGGCTCACTTAGCTGGCTGCACTAGACGCATCCCCACACCCTGCTGACATTTCAGTCGACCCGCCCACAGGGCACACTCATACACCATTCACTCACAGAAGCACAGCTATGGGCAACTGGGAAAAGCATGGTTTTCGACTTGGGGCAGGGGAGTACCCGGAGGAAACCCCACGACAACATGGGGAAACCATGCAGATTCCACACACACGGAAGCCCAGCAGAGACTCAAACTCAGGTCCAAGAGGTGTGAGGCAGCAGCGCTAACCATTGCACCACCGTGCCGCCCCTAGACAGAAAATTTTGCATTTAATTGAGTTTAAGTCATATGTATTCTATCTCTGTTTAATAAACATAAATTACCATATAGTAAAGTCATATATAATATTCATATATGCTATTTTGTACTTGGGTTGTATAGGTCACAAATACATAGAGGTGAACTAAAACAATTTAACATTCATAACCTCATGATTTGCTTGAAAATGCTATCTATGAGTTGGTATACATCTCAAGAAAGTTTTAACTTATTTTCGTGCCAAAATCAATACTTTGTTTCTGAGTAATATGTGTTTCTCGTGGAGACCTCTCACTGCTTCATGTTTCAGAAACACATAGTACCCATGACCAAACAAGTTTGGGAAGGTCTGGGAATGTATTACTACAGTATGCTAGTTATTCTTCAAAAATAGGATCAGCTAGTATTTTTGGTCCTCTAAAGAGCCATAGTTTAAAAAAGGGGAAAATTAGTGGCATTTCAGAAGCAGCGTGAGTGTAGTGGGGTCAGAGGTAGTCATGGTAACGTATAAAGAAAACCTTAATTTATATACTCTCATATGGTGGAAATTGCATTGTGAAACGTTTAAATAATTCTATGGAATCTCTTCTCCATCATGATTTGTCAGGATGAAAATAAATAAACAAACAAAAAAATAAATAAACGTGAGTGAGTGAATGAATAAATGAATAAATAAATAAACATTTGACCTTTGGCCTTGAGAGAGTTGACTGTGAATTAATGTCCTCTTTAGAGTCTGCCAAAGAGATGAAAGGGTGCCATGAAATAGGGAAACTGTTAAATCAGACATGAATAATTTCTCAGGGCTCACTTTCCCCCCATCGGATTACTTTTTTTTTTTTTTTTTAAATCCATGTTACAATTATCCCTACCTAAAGTCTGAGAACTTCTTTATAAATTGAAATTTTTTTATTTGAATTAACAGCTGTATTACTACATGTGCTCAGAGCAGATATGTATTGCAGTCGATAACTCGGTCTGTTCTTTGGCAGAAAAGGGCAGCGCTGTCGGCGATTCCTCAAGAGAGGCCCGGATTTTTAAGAAGGTTCTGTTAAAACTGACGAACCCCATGGACCCAGTACGCCACGTCCCAAAGAAGTCCAGCCAGCCGGCACGTGAGGACTGGGGGAAACACAATGAATGCACGCTGTCGGCACAGAGGAGACCGGGAGACGGGATTTGGTTTTGCACATTTTTGAATAAACTTGATCAGATCGAGGGAGACACAGCGATTGTGTTTCACAAAGAATCGCCACAATTCCAGTGTTCTCCAGCTCCCCTTTAAACCTTACTTGTGATCTTCTCTGCGTTTCTGTGCTGCCTTTCTTAGCTATTTCTATTCTCCAATGTGTCCTTCAACCTTCTTGCACACCACTGCAAAGCAGCTTCGCTCACTGCTGCCATTCCACAGCATGCTGCACTCTCACCATTATTTCACACCATTGCACATTTAAGTACTTTCACTTGCAATCCCCTGTCCCCCTCCAGTGTAAAATAGGTCACCGATTCTTAATGCAACTTTTAACCTCCTTCCTCAAAGGCTTGGAAGCATAATCCACAATAATGCATTGTCTACAAGCATAATTTTAACAATACTTATTTTAGAGTTTCACATAAGACATACTTTTCTCAGCGTTTGATGTATCATGAAAATTCATGCGATTTGTCTTCAGGTTATTGTAATAATTTTAGCCTTACGGGAGCGTGCGGGAACAGAACACCCTAATGGAAAACATGACAAATAACATTTTGAACAAAGCACCACATATCACAGATTTCCTTTGTTTCTTTTTTAGGCATGTAATTTTAGGCTCCTCCGCAAATTAAAAGCTGTAAAACTTTAGATTAGTGCTGATGAATTAATGTTGCGATTTGACCCAAATCCCATGGGTAGCTGGTCTTCATTTTTAGGTGGTATGAGACCTGTTTTTGGGTGAGATGATTTCTCAGTTGGCAGCAGTGGTACCTCACACCACTGGGGTCACGGGTTCTAATCCCGTGTGGGGGTTGCATACTATCCCCATGACATGCCATCTGTATCGCTTGCGATGCCTCCACCCATGATGGATGGATGGATGGATGGATGGATGGACGGTTAACCAGCTCTCATACTTTACTGTTCATGTTCTGAATATGTAAAGAGTGTGTTTAAGTTAGATGGTAGTGTGGCTTTTTGGATTCTTTATGGCTGTAGAGTTTTCAAACTCAGATTCATAATAATGTCCGTCACAGTGACTGCATGCGTTTTTGGTTGGTTGTACATATGATGACTTTAACTCCAGCACTTGAATTGCCATATTGCTTGAATTGCTGTTTTACATATAAGGCGGTTTCTATGGAAACCAAAGAAAAGAAGCAGCATTTTAAAATTTGGCTGCATCATAATGTAATAAAGACATACATGAATGTCCAGGTATTTCACCTTTTCACTAAATGTCAAACATACTTTGACAAATAAGACAATGCCAAATATGTAATGCTTAACTTTTTTGGTACACTTGTCCTTGAGTGCAGGTTAATTAACTGAGTATGAGACCCGATAATTAAAGGTTTTATGAAACAGTTATACAGTTTTGAGACATGTGACTTTCCCTTTATTGTGTCATGCATGCCGGTGTCATTTTATATGGTGTATCATTAGTTGCAAGTTCTAATAGGCCACGAACTCAAAGTTACAGGGGCAGATTAATGGCTGCACACAACGGTACACATTTGCAAATCGATCCTTGCGACCATAAATGTCAACAAGTTCGGCAGAGTTGGGCAGAGATGCAACGCCGCAAACTAGATGTGGAGTTTACCGTTTCAAATGGAAATTAAACGTCAAGTTAATTCATTCTTAAACCAATGCAAAATGCAATATGTCAACAGAATCACATTTGCAGACTCCAGAACAGCCTGCTTATACATTCTTCTGAGTACCTAAAACAATATGGTGTTTCAGGGATAATGTGTCCCTCTTTAAGGACCTCCCAATGGAGTGAGATGGTTTGTTATGTGATTAGCATTGTGCATTGGTAGATACCTGTGTAAATCCCAAGGAAATGAATTAGATAAGGAGTCTAACAACCTATATAATAAAAGATGCTTTATGATTATTACACAATTACACTGTTGCAGGCATTTTAATATGAGATACTTATCATAAGATAATAGACCTTTTTTAATTTAGAAAATCTGGGACTGGTAGAAGATAGAGAGTAAGACACATTACATAGAATAATATATGTACAGGGTGTGTATGTGTGTTTTTAATACCATACCTAAAGAAAAGGTATGGTGAATTCAGTTTAATAACATGCAGAATCAAGAGCTAGGATCCAATTGGTCATAGAGCAGATATGGTCAAATCCCGTAATTCTAGGGAACCTATTGAACATTTGCAGGAAGGAACCAGTCTGGAGATTTAAGGGCTGGAAGAGCCAAATTTAGAATGCAACCCCCTTCAATGGAGCAATGTCTGAATCCCACCGATACGACTTGACACCGAATCCTTGCTACAGAATTGAAAAAGCTTCATATATACTCAATACCAGCTTGCACGTCCTTTGTGATGTGCGCTGTATGCGTCTAGGTAACTACATTAAAGTAAAAATGTCATATAGATATATGTTATACATTGGGTTGCCATATTTAGTACAAAATGCATTAAGAAAGTCAATAAATGATCACATTTCTAGGGTTTGCATATACAACAGATTTTATGGGTCTTGTAGCCTCCAGATAACTTGATTTTTTGGAGGCTGTAATGAAATGGTTTAATCATAAACACATGCACAAAAATCACCTGTAAGGTCTGTTTTTACGTTTCGCAGATTACTCAGACGCAGCTGTGAATATTAAATATTTTTGAATATGCTGTTATTTTGCCTTCTCCCCTCAAATAAAACAGCATCCTCCAATTCAGCACAACGGTGGTAAAAATGATGACGTTTTGTTTGAAGGTGGCCCAGATCCACTTGGTTTAGTACTCAATCATTTTGATCTTTGTATTTTTTATGGCTCCTAGCAGTTAAATAGTAGATGTTTTTAAACTGCATTTGACGTTTTTTTTTTTTCTATGATCTATATATTGTATCAAGAAAATACATTATGTATAGAAAATGATTACAATCTGGCCCTCAGCAAAGCAGAGCAATAAGCATGTTCAGATCTGTCAAACACACTGTGGATTTTATTAATAAAAAATAGCTTTAGGGTCTGCCTTCTGATAGACATGTTTGACCTCTTGTGTGCAGGATTGTAAGTCTGACCCCTAGCCCTGATTCTGCTTGTGGAGAGTTTGCATGCTTGTGGGGATTTTTCTTAGTTACTACATTTTCCTCCTGAAATGCAAAATCGTATGCCTTAGATGGACTGATATACCCTGGCACTGGATATGCTATTATTGAAGATGGATAAGTGGGTGCTTCATTCAGAAAGCGGAATTGGCCACATGTGATAATATATGACGGAACAGAAGCAAGCGTTGTGGGTAGTTTGAAAGCTAGACTGTATGATTTGAACAATATGGATAGTGTGGAATGAAAGAGACTGATGTTGTCTTATGGGAAACACAGAAACTTCGTGTCAATGTTTTAAAGAAGAAAAAAACAAACATTACCTTCAGAAAACTTTTCTCTAGCAAGACGAGTGTCACGCGTGACATCTCACCCTGTTGACTAAGCGATGCTGGAGTGTTCTCTCCTTTCTTCTTCATGCCGTCTTCTCATTATCTTATGGCCCTGCATGCATTGCTTGGTAGTTCCACAGTCTGTACCATCGATACAAATTATCATAGTCCACTTGAAAAGCTGACGGCACAAGATATAAGATTCGCGAAGCGGGGAGCAGGGGAACGGGTAACATAAATTGATGGGACTTTAGCAGTGGGTTTTATCGATTATGCAGGTAGAGTTCAAATATGAACACAAATAAATAGGTTATCATTAAAAGCAGGGGCATAGACAATGTCTCGGTAAATGAGGTGGGAATGGTAACCCAAAGGTTTCCGAAAGGGTTAAAAACTATGGCAGTTTCTACCTTGGTAAATGAAAGTGACACAGTGTATTTAGTAAAAGGGATTGATTGAAAGTGTCCTTCATTCCCACAAATATGTATAAATGTCTGTGTTCTGTTTAATTTCATCTCAGATTTGCATCTCATTCGGTTCTGCGTTTCTTTATCTGAAGTTCACATGTAACGATTTACCATGTGCTGAAGGTCCTGACAACAAAGAACGCTGCTTAAAAGTAAATGCGTGTTTTCTAGATTAATTACCCGTATTGGCACCAATGACGCCTATCTGACTTTGCCAAGTATAAAATCGTGGAAAACGCTAAAAAGAAGGGACAAAATCTAGGAAAGATTAATGTCACAAAACTGCTGGTCGTCAGAATGTTGCACATTAAAGATTTAATGTTAAAGAGTTTTGCTCTTCTGAGGCAATATTTTCTTTTAAGGATGCTGTTTTTTTTCATTATCTCAGCCTAGAGTAGCAGTAAATATTCTGTGGTGCGTTGCCCTTTCTGCTTGGTACTATCTATAGGCTTTAGATAATTCTTTTCCTGGTTCCTACACACATGTACTGTAGTTGTCAGGATGAAAATCATATGACATTTTCCTTTGGGATAATCTTCAGTCAATATTGGCAAATGCTCCTCAGCCTTTTGACTTTTTTTAAAAGGCAACCGATCCTATTCATTACCATGATCACACTCTTGATTTTGCCTTAACGTGAGATTTACCACGCGCTTTTCTCCCCTCACCATTACTCTGATCTCAGATATCACAATATTTACAGGTATGATTTCTGATGCCTGCTTCTGGAACAATTCAGCCGTTACTTGGCTGGCAGACAGTTTCCACCAACAATAAACAAAACACAGATGAAGGAACCCAAGAAACCGTATTGTCCTGTGATTTTAGGTGGAATACAATGCCCGTTATTATATAAAATTTGGATTCTAAATTACGTAATATATTGATTCGAAAATATGCATAATGCTGAGAAGCACACAGGAGTATTTCATGAATGTTAACCCATTACATGAGTTAAAACAACAGACTGTGGCAGTGACATCCATGCATTACTGCTGTAAAAGACTATGTGCAGCAAATGAGCCCTAGAATATGTCAGAGCGAATCAAGACTTAAGCTAACACTGACACATGTGTTTACTTTTTAGTGATAATTATTGAGTGGAGAGTTACTATAAATAGGTATATGATACAAATAAAGAAATAATATCAAAGAGATAGGTACACGGAAAGCTAAAAAGGTTGAATGTTAAAAATGACAAATATGGAGCAGTAAAAGTAGTAGACTGCAGGAATATAGAACTTTATATCGCGAAACTAAGTCCTCCAGTTCTGCCAACTTATCCCCTATACATACTCAGAAAAGCTCTGATACACATTGCGAGAAAATCACAATAGTTAAACCAAACAACTGTTGACAACGAAGGCAGCCTTTTCTCGAGAAGCAGGACGACAATGTGCTTTGCTGAATTGGAAGGATCCCACCTCACCTGGATAGAGAGTCAAGTGAACTTTGCGAAATTACTTTTTATGGCAATGTGGAATCTGCGTAATGATGGCAACTCGAGGTGCCTCTTTAATCAAATATCATGAGATATAAACACGGTGACTTCATAAATCCCTCAAATTTTTACATAAAAAATTCTAAAGACAAGATGTAAAATCCAAAATATATTGCCAAACTCCTACAGCAAACAGCAGGTCTGTGACACATTCTGCTAATGATATTTCTATTATTATTCAGAATATTAAGTAATTTCCTATTATTACCCTAAAAAAAGAAACTACTTTAGATGCAAGATCTATATTATCTGCTCACCTATAGTCTCCAAGCTATAATATAAATCTGTCTATAAATTGACAAGGACTTACATTTCCTATCGATTTAGAAGTATATTGCATTTATAACATTAAACATAAACATGGCCAAGGTTATTAAAAGGCATCATGCAGAAAACATGGTCATATATTAATAACCTTCAACTCTGGAGTGTCTGGTTTGTAGAAAAAAAATCTGCAAATTCTCTGTATCAGCTGACTGTTAAATTATCGTAAATATTATTTTGCCTTTTGGCCTTAATACTATTAGCTTTAATGTGTTTTAAGGATTTACTTTATTCACAAGAATCCGGATATCCAGTTAAGAAAATGACTAGCTTTCTCACGCCCCATCTGATCACCATCTGCATCCCACTCCTCCAGCTCCTCGCCCTCCTGATTCTCCACCTCACCAGATCCCTTGGCCACCTGTGGGGGGCGCTGTCACACCTGCATGTCATCAGCCCCAGCCACACCCACCTTCATCCAAACCGCCATGCCTCCAACGATCGTCCTCCCCAGACTACTAACTGCTATGATGCATCACCAGTAATTACAGTCTGAATATACAACCAGCACTTCCCTTAAGAACTTGTGGAGTATTGAGTGTCTGCACCTCACAGAGCTTTTCTTATGTCTATTGAGCACAATTTGTGTTTCTAACCTCCTGGCCTTCCGATTCTTGCCTGTGTGTTTTCCTGGTTTTGGATGCCTCGCTGATTCCCTGTTCCTCCATTCTCCCCTTTGGATCACGCCTTCGGATTGCTTTGCTTCTCTGCCTTACTGGTTTTGACCTTGCTTGTCTCTGACTTCGATTTCAGCTTCCGAATTAAACCTCCACACCTCCTGCACTTGGATCCTATCTGTCTGATCGGTGCAAGTTTAAAATGCAGCGAAGACTTCTCTTACATCATCTGCCTGATTATGTCCAAGACTCAAATGCACAATCTACAATTACATCTGTCTTACAAACTTGTTTATTCCTGTTTAGCCACAGATGCTAAATGGAGGATGGATCCATAGCACAGAGCTGTTTATTAATAAATAAATGTTGTCCCTTTTACATTATATATGATTAATGTTAATCAAGTGATTAATCACAGTTATGTGTTATCTAGGTAACACTTTACTTGAGGGGACACAATGTAGTAGTACATGCTTAATTAATGTATTAATTAACCATTAACAGAGTCACTGATCCCATGTTTGTTCATCATTAATAAATCATGATGGTACATGTATTCCATGCAGGAACTATATTAGTTATTAGCTAATTAATTAAATGTTAACTAATATAGTTCCTGAACAGAATACATGAACTGTCATGACTGATTAATCGTGGAACAATTCCTCAAGTAAAGTGTGACCATTTATTCAATTTCGTTATTGATTTCTATATTAGATATATTGTTCAAGTCTCGGTTCTGACTTCTATACAATTTTCAAGTTAATTGCAAAATTATAATTAAGTCGCTAAACTTCTTTTCAAGGAAATGTCATCTGCGCTCACATGTGCAGTGGTGAGCACTGCAGAGCAGTGAGCACTGCAATAATTTAGGTGCCGTAGACAATCTGTATAAATACAAAGCTTGTTGGTCCTAAAATAACATAGCAGACACAGATTTTCACCACCACCACATATATGGAAAGATCAAGCAAACTTATCATCATATGTAAATTGCTTCAAATGTAATGGCAAATGCTAAATCATTTATCACGTTTTAAAACATTTTCATCCAATTTAATTTAAGCATATAGATTGAAATAAAGCAGAAATGATACTGCAGACTTGTGAAAATTATATGAATGTTTAGACTCTTCAAATGAATTGTTACAATACTCCCAGGATGCCTGCAGAAACACCGAAATCTGTAAATATATAATTCAGGTTAACTTTCTAATTTTCTTATAATAGAATATTTATAAACATTTGATTTTTAATACTAAATGCTTAATCAAGTCTAATCATATGTGACTTACTTTGATTTGTCATGAAAATATATTTGCTATGAAATATTAAACCCCACAACTTGATACAATACTCTTTCTTTTTTTTTTGGTGGTTTTTGTTTACTGTTTTGGAGATCGTAATACCTTCTATATGGATCAGATTTAGGTGATTTTTTTCCCTCAAATCGTTTTGTAATTATTGACATTTAACTGCAATTTTTGTGAGACAGAAAACATCGCTCTATTCATCCACTCATCCTTCTGCCGGCCTCTTTTCCAGTGGAGGGTCACTGCATTTCTGGAGCCAACCCTTGGCAACAGAGAGTAACACCAGAGATCCAGGGAACACCCAGCACTGGATGCCAATCCATTGTTGAGGAATATAATAGAAAACAGATTTATGTTTTCCTCTATGAAAACTTTTTTGCACAAGAGCTTAAACGGGGCGGGGTAAATACTGAGGCTGCCGGCCACTCCTTTGGCATGGATCCTGAATTGGCTTTGAGCTGATGCAAGCCAGTAGAAACTCCTTAATTAAGACCCCGCATTGTGAGACACTATTGTGATGTGATTGTTGACCTTATTCTGAATGTCAAAGTTCAATACAACTCAATCAAACATAGATAGACATAAACTAACTATGTCTCTCTTATTAATCTGCCTTTGGGGTCGGATTGAATTGAACAACAAGGGAGTAGGAATACATTTCAGAAAATGGACGTCTTTTATGTGACATAATTTTGAATGCTGAATCCTATAATCCAAGTTGTTGTAATATGTCATTTAGATCCCATTATTCTCTATTTAAGGTCTCACTGAGATGGAGTGAGGATGATTAGAGGAAAAGGGGAATGTGAGAGTTTAGCCTCTAAACAAGGAATTATGTCAGAAATATTGGTGAAATATTGCTGAGTTTGCCCCAGAGTTTGCATCAGAAACACCAACACCTTTACTTGAACTGGATGATTGAACCAACTTGTTATGAAAGTACTTTAATGTTTCTATCTGACTTAAGAAATTTACTCACTTAGGTGATGTAGTCTATAGCTGGACTGGAGTAGCTATCTGGTAAAGCAGGCCTTTTGTAGGTTGGCAACATTTATTGTGAGGGACCCCAAAGTCCAGGGCCAATTTTTAATCAGTGTCGGGCCCTTACCTTTAGGATGAAGATCCTACTGCAACATTGTGTGTTTTTAAATTAGAAACTAGACACCATCCCTTGCAAAAGAGTATGCTTATTCATAATTGCTGTATAGCTAGGCCACAATTGTGATTACAAGGAATTATGTGAGAATCACTTGTTTCCAACACATCACATGCTGTCAAATTGATTTAGTTTAGGAACTTGATTGTGTATTGTCAGATAAATAATTCAATATACTGCCAGAAAATTATATCATTTCACAGTATCACAGACTGAAATTAAGAAATACTTACTACACAAGTAATATAACATTATATGTCTCTTGATCTGTATGTATGTATTTTCAGCAGAAACAAAAATGTATAATATAGTAATAATATTTAATATTATTAGTATTAGAATATGTGTAACCAAATCGCTTTGGCAGATATAAAATACAGTGAAGTTTCTAGTGAGTCATCATATTCTGAAGCTAATACAAATGGAAAAAAATACATTGTCTTTTGTCTAAAATGCAAAAAACATAAATGATAGCCCTGTTATTGTTGGAGGGCTCCTCCTACAAAGACGTATGGATTCATTTAAAATAGACTCCATGTTGATTTGCCATTGGTTGTGACATTGGCAACAACGATCTGTAGAGCAGGACTTTAAAAAAAGACTGAGCTACCTTGACTGATTGATTTGCAGAGGATTTATATTTATAATAGGATTTTTGCCTGCTCTCATGTTACAAGTCTACTTCCTTAGATATATCCTGTACTGCCCTGATTCTACCCAGGAGAATGCCTTAGGACAGCACGTATACGAAGCGGGATGGAGGATAGACACTAGCTGTTCTAGTGAATCGGTAAACAGTTAGTTGTAAAGTGTAACACAGTCAATAACCCATTTGCCCATTATAGTTTAGGATAGTGAGTGCAGGATATTGAGGCCTTTATTGCATATTTTGATTGGGAAATGCAGCTCTAACTTTGATTTATATAATTAGATGTTTATTAACACATTGTTGTCACGATGTGGCGGGGGAAGGACAACCTGAATGCAGCCACCCCCAAGGGAAAGGCTGGGAAC
Source organism: Hyperopisus bebe (assembly GCA_026777045.1). NCBI lineage: Eukaryota > Metazoa > Chordata > Actinopteri > Osteoglossiformes > Mormyridae > Hyperopisus > Hyperopisus bebe. Next base: position 7,395,637 of record JAODJW010000050.1, read on the forward strand.
AGACAACCAGAGGGGGGCTGGACGGGATAATACCCCCCCCCCCCCCCCAATGCACACACGCCAAGCCGGGTATGGGACCCAAGGGATCCAATGAGAGGACGGGCCAGGACATGGGGCAGGACCAGGGACGCTGGACAGAGTTAGACATCAGATGCTCAGACTCAGGACTGGAGAACTAGGGAGACGGAATGGAATCAAAAACATGACCAGCTGCCAGAAGCAGGGTGAGGGACTGTAGGGAGGACAGGCTGGACAAATAGGACCTAAGACAGGGACAGGACTGACGTGGAGGGACCACCAGGACAGGGACAGACAGCAGTGCAGACCACAGGGGGCTTGGACCAGGGCAAGATGACAGGACAGTGGAAAGACTAGGGAAAAACCAAAACCACATGGGAGAAAAAGGAAGAGTCCATGGTGGGAGAGGGAGTGAGGCTAGGCTGGAGAACCTGGACGATCCCAAGACCCTAGGCATGGTTTCACGGTGCATTTCCCCTTTGGTGTCGGTGGATTTATATGGCCGGGTGGCACTGTGCAGTCAGTAGAGTCAGGTGACATCCTGGGAGTCTTGAGGCTGGGATCGGGACAGGAACCAAGGCAGGAGGCTGGGCAGGGACTGGAATGGGATCAGGAGGATGTTGAGGGGACATCATGGCCAGGATCAATGGGCACAGAAGGACCCATAGGGCAGGAACCAGGGCCGGAGAGGGGAGCTTCCACAAGACCTTCTCAGCCAGGGGGTGCCGCTGGTACCGCAGGGACTTCCAGACCAGAATCCATGGATGTCATGGGACTTGTGGTGCATGAGCAGCGACAGGAACAGGAACTGGGACAAGAGGGCCCTGGGGGGCCTGAAGTGAAGGAGTTGGAACTGCCCCGTCTGCCACGGATGGTGTTTCCCCATCTCACTCATCGGGAGACAGAGACTCGGCCCGCCCCTTTTCGGAACCTTCCCTGGTACTGGGGACGTCAGGAGCCGATGTGAAACCAGTTCTGGACCTGGGCCCATGACTCATAATTCAGATCAGTGCCCAGAGGGTCCCATTCAAGTTCTGTTCCTGGGTCGCATGCTGGCATGTCAGATCCAGGTATGGTGTTGGCCAGCAGAAGATGCTGATAATGCGGCTACTAGGCATACAAAGGGCTCTGGGAGGGAGCCCAGTTACGACATGGCAGACTCTGGCGAGGGGCCCAGTGACGAAGAAGCTCCTTCTCTCCAGATCCCGCCATACCCGCCTCCCCATGGCCTCCTCCAGGAGGGCCCTGGGACAGGCTGTTTGGGGGTGTAGGGAGGAGGTGCTAATCTGGTCGGAGCCTAAGGGGCATTGACCACAACCTGGGTGGCTGAAGGCATGCAAGCTGAAAAAGACAGGGCCATGGCCGCTGGTGAGTGGGCAGGAGCCGACGAAGCGGTGACAGCCACAGGAGAGTAGGCAGGAGCCGACGAGGTGGCAAGGTGATGGCTGCAGGCATGTGAACAGGCGGAAGCCATTTGGGTCATGGCCATTGCTGAGCAGGTGAGCAGGTGGGAGCCGTCTGGACGACAGCCGCGAGTGAGCAGGCGGGAGCTGACAAGGCGACGGTCACTGGCAAGCAGGCAGGAACCAACAAGGCGACAGTCACAGGTGAGCAGGCGGGAGCTAATGATGCAGGCGACAAGGTAGGTGTCATCTGGGTGACGCTATGGACGAGTCGTCGGGGGAGCAGGCAGGAGCCAGCTGGGTGGCTGCAGGTAAGCAGGCAAGAACAGGTTGGGCAGAGGCCATGCATGTGACTGCCGCAGGCAGGAGCCATCTGGGTGACAGGTGCAGCCAGGAGCCATCTGGGCAATGGCCACAGGCTGGACAAGGCAGGCAGGAGCCATCTGGGCAACTGTGTGATGAGAGCCTCTGTCAGTGGGCAGGGCACAGCGGGACCCTCTGGTGGTGGGTGCAGCATGATGGGACCCTTTGAACTGGGAGCTTGCAAAGCAGTGACCTGTTCTCAGCTGGGCGAGTACGGAGCAGCAGCCTCATCTGGGCCGGGTGAGCATGGAGCAACAGCCACTTCTTGGCTGGATAACTATGGAACAGTGGCCTCTTCTGGGCCGGGTAAGCGTGGAGCAGTGGCCTTTTCTAAACGCGGTGATTGTGGAGTGGCGGAGACCTCACTTGGATCAGGTACTTGCAAAGCAGTGGCCTTGTCTGGGCCAGACACCAGCAAAGAAGCAGACTTGTCTGGGCTGGATACTTGCAGAGAAGCCGCCTGAGTCGGCGGACTTTTTGGGTACTTGTGGAGCGGCGACGGCCTTTTCTGGCAAGATGCCTGTGAAGATTTTGGCATGGAAGTCACTGGTGAATTTGGTTCTCTGGGGGGCTGTGCTCCCCTGACCAATCTGATCCAGCAGCTCGATTGCCTTTTGACAAGCCTGTGTGCGGAGGTCCTCTACCAACCTCCAGTTTAGCTCCTGGAGGGTGATGAACTCAGTGGCTAAAACACAAGGTAGGGTCGGTCTGTTTCAGGGGTCGGGAGAAGCAGGCAAAGCAGCTCCGTGCGGCGCTGCAGTGCCTAGCTGCATCGTTCTCTGGAGTCTGCAGTCAGCAGACGAGATGTTGGGTTCATCCTCTCCAGAGCCTGTAATCTGCTTTCAGAGCCAGTCCTCTTCCAGAAGTAGTTGGCCCCATCGCCAAACAAACTTTCCACCAGGTTCTTCCAAGTTATCATCGGACGTCGGGTCAAGGAGCGAGTCATCATTCGGGAATGGGGCACGCGAGCCCATCTGAGGTAGAGTCCTTGGTGGATCCAGGTCACTTTCCTCACGATAGCTGGGCCAGTACAAGCATCTGAAGCACAGGTGAGCATTTTCAGGGACAAGCCAGGGAACCAAAGGTATTCAAATCCTCGGGTCAGGGTCGCAGGGTTGTTGTTGCAGTTTGGTTATTCTGTTACAAAGTGGCAGGGAAAAGATGACCCACCTGCAGATTGGGAACAAGTGCAACCCGTCACAGGGGAGTTTATTGGGGAAAACAGGCTAGGCAACATACACGGACAGAGAGCAATGACTGAACAGGGAGCATAGGCCTAGCAGACACTTTTATACATGATTAACAGAGGAGTGAACACAAGGCAGCTGTGGCTGATTACCAAGAGGGCAGGAACAAGAGGTAAGACTAACAAGCAGCCACGCCCAAGGGAAATGCTGGGAACAGACAAGCAGGGTGGGGCTGGACATGACAATTGTCGATTTTATGATTTTGCTTAGGGTGTAACAGAGATATTCAGCTTAAGATTTAAGTTTAGGTTAGAAATAAACCATTTAACTACTACTTCCTTTTGTATTGTGTCTACTGGAGCGGTGCGGGAGACCCACTCAGTCCAGACAGGCGTCAATAAGTTCAGTTTTTGGCTGCCTCTACCCCGTATAACTCAATCACTTTGAGTATAGCTTAGCTCATGTAACCTCAATACCAACCCTGAGTATCGCCTCATTACCTCTATAGACGATCAACACTCATAAAGGTCACTATGAGTATCTTGTATTGGCACTTGGTCTGATGAATGCCCCTTCTGTTTTCCACATCTGAGAATCTGCCACACTATCCATACCTACTTTTTGAAATGATGACTGTCAGTCCATTTTGCTCTCTTGCCCTCCTAGTTGCATCCAGGATTATCGATGGTAGCTGTCTACGTGGTTCATCGTCTACTGAACTCCCATAATGTCCCCAATTTTCCCCTCACTTTTTATGCATATTCTTTTTATTGATGTAAAGCACTTTAATTGTGCGATATAAATAAAATGACTTGACTTGACAATGTCCACGGCAAACTCGAGTACCTTATCAACTAGGAGGGTTATGACACCAAGGAATGAATCTGGGTTAAAGCCCAGGGTATTCTAGGTCCAGATCTCTCAGGCAGGCTTCATTATCAGTGTCTTGGTAAACCAGCTTACAGGCCTTGAAGCTCACCTGCTCATTCTTCTGGGGGCACTGTTGCACCATAGTCTGCGAACCCCTTAAAGTATCCTTCTGGTGTTCCAGGGAAGAACAAAAATCAGTGATATCTGAAAGAACTAGCATTTAACAAGCTGTAATGGATGTATATGAACAAATAAACACTGGAGCTTGCCGTTCAGAATTGATTGAGTCACCATCCAGGATATACCAGCATGAATCCAACAAAAAAAATAATGTAATTGGAAAAGAAAAACAAGTGTTTACAGTTTTGTTGTATTTGTTCATAGGTTATTTTTAGGTCTAGATAGCAAAAGATAATCACAACACAAGGACAATCCATGGACAAAAAGTACTGAAAAATATTAATAGTAAGGGACCAGATGAGGTCCTCCCCAATTACTGTAGCATGGGTATATTTTGGCTGTACAGAGCAGTAAGCCAGATAACCTTTATATTCAGACTGGAATATAACCAGAAAAACAACAGCAGCTGCCCGGCTGCTGTGCTCACCACAGCAGACAAGGCAGAATCCCTTTCCTGAGGGTACCCTTCCCCCGGTGCTAAGGAACATACTTCAGCTGGAAATTCATCCATGTGAGTGGGACGTTACTGCGTGGAGAAGTTGTCGGCGATGTCTGCTGGGTGCTGTGCAGAAGGAGAAAGAAAAACAGTGGAAGTGAGATGAAAACAGGGATGTTTTGCTGTTTGTTGGGGTTTACCGGCTAACCCCCGCAAGATCGAGAGATTCCTGCTTAGCCTGCAGTGACAGTCATGTCCTCCAATTGTTTATTTATTTGTTCAGTTATTTGTTTGTTCATTCGGTTGTTTGTTTATTCATTTATTTGAAGGGCCTACTGGCAACCTACAACAGTTTAGCTATCTGTTCATTTTCTTTGTTTCTGTCCCCTTCTTGTTCCAATTGCTTTGGTCTTTGGACTGGTCTAGCACCTTCTTTCATTGCTATTACATGGTGAAATGCATCTTTTGAGAGGTGTGTGTCAGTGTATTGCTGTCTAAGGAGAGATGCAAAGTGGACTTACAATATGGTTAGTCCTTTTTTGATATATGCATGTGTTTAGACCTACAGTAAGAGGTTTTAAACTGCTATAGAATGCATACTGCATCCTGGGGAGAATTGGCCACACACACACAAACACACACACACACACATTTTTTTTTTTTGCAGAAGAGTATAGATTTGCTTGCTCAAAATCTTCTTGCCAATATAGCAAATATTACTCACTGCTCAATATAATGTCTGACTTGTGAGGTTTGGCATAACCAGCTTCGTCAGAGTATAAAGTCCTCTGGGCGGCACACAGTCGTGCAAGACGAAAGAAACAAAGATTAGTGCAGAGACTGGGAAAAGGGCTCGCAGTTCACGCTGTAGGCAGGAATACATCGAACATGTTTTGACAGAGTAGCTATCGACAGAATGGGGTTCTACTTCAGCTTCAAAATTGATGGTATGTCATTCTCATCGAGAATGATGGACTTATTCTTTAAATATCTGTCGACTTGCTCAGTGCCTGGGTCCGTGTCATCACTGATGTCCTCCTGCTAGCTGAGTGGTAGAGTGTCTCTCCTCTCCTGCCGTCTCACATCTGGTTGCATAGCAGTCGCACTTGCATCTACCTCGTCACCCTCAGTAGGAAAGGGGGCAGTCTCCTCTAAAGCACTTCAGTAAATCTCAGCCTGCTTTTTCCTGGATATCAATTACTGTTCAAATGTTGTCACTAGCAAGAACAACAACAAAAAGAAAAGAAAAAAAACGATTTTCAGGGTGACCACATTGAGTGACTTTTCAGATGACCGATTCTTCAAAACATCAAAAAGGGGGCGGGAGAGACCTCATCTCAATCCCTCAAAATCTCGATGTGGTTTGGGCTGTAAAACATTTCAACGTATGCCCTCCAAGTTCAAGAGCACATGTTTTCCGAAAGGCTAGCCTGTCGCTGCTGGAGCATTTTGACCCGGTGCTTGTCTGATCAATCAAAAGCGACCTGTGAGTCCTTTATTGTGTTACTAATCCACAATAGGAGCACTATAAGAAGGGGTATTGAATCCAATCTTGGGAATCTCCAGTTTTGATTCAATGATGGGAATTTTTTTAGTCCAGCTCAGCTTCCAGTTTACTTTGAGGGAGAGTTCGCTAAGTGTAGTCCAAAGCAAAGTCAGGGTAATGTCACAGTTTCACACTTTCCACTCCTAGCTTATATAAAATTAATCTAATTCTGAATTAGACACCTGAGCCGGGGCCTGTATAATCAAGCCGGATTTCTTCCCTAGCTGGATAACTTCCTGGATTTAAGGCTCTCCAGTTTAAATGGCCTTTATCTTTGTTCACAGACTGCCTTAAGTCCAACAAGTTATCTACAGTAGTTAACCAACAAATCTACCTTTGTGACACAGGCCCCAGAATAAGCAATTGGAAGACGATTGGAAAAGTTATTTTAAAAATGGATTACCCCCCCCCCCCCAATTGGCCCAGTTTACCCCCTTACCTGAAGTCTGCATATGCTAATGTAAAGATACCCTATGAAGCAGATATTGTGACTCTGATCATAATCAATATGTAATCGTTGAGGCAAGATTTAACATTCATTTTTATTGCTTTTAGTAAGTCAGTCACACTCACTAAATATAAATGTTTTTTATTCTATATTATTATTATTATTATTATTATTATTATTATTATTATTATTATTATTATTATCGTCTTTTAGTGTCAGACCTCTATTTTATGGTCAAGCTTCCTTTGTAGGATTTAGTATGGTCTTTGCTGGAAACTTTGATGTTTTTTTTCTGTCACAGCTAAAATAGATTTTGATTGCTTCATTTGCATTGCCTATTTTCTTTCACACATATGAAGACCTAATTATTGTTTTGCACGCTGGCAGTCTATGCGGTGAAGACTCAGCATTTTACGACATCACTGCCAACTTTCCCCTCGTCGTTAGTCATATCACCAAAACCGCATAATCATAATCATTCTCATTCTTAAGTGATCCGTACATGGAAGCACTGATCCACATCGTTCTCATGAAGCAATGCAGGAGGTTCCTCCTGGACCTTAATTTAACATCTAGCTGGGTTTGCTAAAGAAACCAAACAGTGAGGGACTCGTCAGTTAGCTGAGGATGGTTTCATGGGGAAATACAGATCTGTCATGAGGTCAGATCTGAAACAACTTCCAAGCTGACCTAAAATTCCATATTTATTGTAAAATGAGGATTTTCCTAAGATCTCACACAGAATGTACTTCGGATGCACTCTGTGGTTCCAGCATAGGAAGTTTTGGATATGGATATGGAATATATCATATCCTCTTGCACGTTAATATATTACACGTGAAACTATCATTTTTCAAAAAATTGTGTTCCTCAAATAAAATAAACCATAATTATGGCAGCAGGTACTTTAACAGTCTCTAAGTACTGGTCCTCTTTTTCAAAAATGATATTTTTATGTTTATTGTATTTTTTTAAACAGTAGTGCAGTGTTTAGCACTGTTGCCTCGCACCTCTGGGACCCGGGTTCGAGCCTCCACCATGTGTGGAGTTTGCATGTCTTCCCCATGTCATCGTGAGGTTTCCTCTGGGTATTCCGGTCCCCACCCCCAAACTGTCCATTCCATCCATCCATCCATCCATCCAACTAAGCGGGAGAAAAAAATGGATGGATTTTTCTGAAACAAGTGTAAAAATGATGACATTATTTCACCTGAATCTTCCCAGTAAACTTATTTCATCAGTAAAAGTTACATGACTGACAAAATGTCAACAACACGCTAAAGGTCGTCACTGACATCTGCCAAGCAAATACGCCATAGAATTTAAGCAAATAAATGTAGCATTTGTATAATATCATAGATATGATACTGTAAAAATGACACTCAGAATGTACAACTCATCTATCACTACAACTTTTGAATTACATGATAATTAAAAATTGATTATCTATTGCTAGGGTAGAAACTTATCATAATCATCCTTGAAACCTATGAGTCTAAATCTGGTGTAATGCAAAGATCCATATTTATTTATAAGCATAATGGGTTTACAGACCTATCTGTTTGTATATTGCCCTTGATCAATACATACCCACACTTCACTACTGCATGTGTACTGTTGCTCAGAACAGTAGCAAAGCATAAATACCATGATAAAGTATTCAGATCCTAATGCTATTTTTATGTTTTGTTGCTGTTAAGTTGAGGCCTTGACACATTCTTTTAGAAGTTTGTATATATACAACTATACATGCATACTTGCATATTTACAAAAGTTTCAAATCTAAGCTTTCAACACATATCCAAACAAATGGTGAGAACTTTATTGAGTACAATTAAGAAGCTTTTATGTTAATTGGATTAGCATTAACGCCCTGTCATATCCAAGAATTTATCCAGGTGCAAATTCTTTGACTAATGAGAACAAATTTGCCTTATAATTGGTCTCTACATGTGCGCCATTAGAATAGCTGGCACTTTTTTTTAACATAAAAACTCCACATTTCTTGGAGGTCTTGGGAGTCAGGTTTTGATTTAGGCTGAAATGCTGTGAAAAATGCTGTCTAAATGTGGTAGCAGCAAATGTGCAGGTTATGAAATGGACAGAAAATATTTAAAAACTCTTAGGATATCTTGTTATATCCTCAAAAACCTGCCCAAAGAGTTAATTTTTTGGACATTTAGGAAAGGGAATTGCAGAAGGTGTAGCGGACTTTTGTCATTGTGCAAGTGGGTTACACTACTACAATGAAAGTGTAGGGGAAAAATATTCTAGAACTTGCTGTGTATCTTGGTGTATCCTAAAAAAATACCCAAAGAGGCAATATTTAGGACAGGGAATTGCAGAGGGGGTGTAAAATCAAGTATTTGCGCATCTCTCCAAATTACTGTATGAAGTGCAACACTTTTTTTTTCTTTTCATCTCCTTCAAATGTTGTTTCTTGGTAATTTTTGCAGCTCTATGAGATTTCTTTGGCAGATGTAACACGCGCACAACACAAGGAGCAAATGCTCCATTTGCTTGATTTCCTCCCCCCCGGCTAACCACAGGCATCCTGCTGATCAGATCGGAGGGCGTGAGATCCTGCCATCAAAACACCTGATGGATCCCAGAACTTTTTTTTTCATTAGTTTACCTCATGCCGACCAGGACATCATGGTTTGACCAGAAGGATACTAACCAACCTTCCACATAGCCTTTGCTTTCTCGATCACTCCAATAATACTGTTTAGACCAATGTTTCAACCAGTTCAGATTATTTCAAACATTTTGGAATGGAAGTAACAGAAACCTATAATTGTTTTTGGGCTCTTTTGGAAATAATCTAAATGTCCTTTCAACCACATTGCATGCTTAATTCTGATAATAAACTAAAAGTTGTTTTAATGCTGCAGTTTGTTCTTTACTAAACATATAGGGCCGGTTTCCTGAACAAGGATTAAGACTAGTCTTGGACTAAATTGCCGTTTCAATGGAGATTCACCATTGTAACTCAAAGCTAGTCTAGGTTTTGGCTTAATCCTTGACTGGGAAACTGGCCACTAATGTTTATTTTGGTGTTTCATTATCTGAAAGGACTGGATGCAAAAACCATTAGTGGACATCGAGGGCGTGTTCTGTGTCCGTAACGAGCGTCGTTCACCCGCACGTTTCTAAAACATGCCACTTAAATTCCATTTAACAACACGCCACTGACTTTAGATTTTTTGTGCAATGTCATTTTGCCGTCGTAAATTCACAGTGTGCTGGTGATGTGGCCGACCGCGCCATATTAAAAAAACAACACTCCTATGAGCGGAATGCGGGTGCAAAATCACCTGCTATTTTAACGACGGGCGCGCGCGGCGTGAAAATCAACAATGCGCTAGTGCGAAAGTAGCAAAACCAGTTTGCGTCGAGCTTTGCGCCAGTGGAAAATAGGGCCTAAAATGTGCTGGCAGAGCAAGCAAATGAGTGACTTTCGAAATATAATGTGATAAGACCTGTAGACTTTGAACCTTTATGGTGCTTTTTACTGCCACCAAGAACTGAGCTGGACCTGAGCCGCACCACAATCTAGGCGTTTTCATTGTAAAGTATCCAAGCTGTACCCCAACTGCAACTATGCTGACGTGGCCCTGCAGGTAGCGTGAGAAAACTGAGCTCGTTGTGTCACCACCATCTGATTGGTCGAGATGCATAGAGGTACTGGTGTTCTGTGTTCGGATTATCTGAAGGAAAAACGGTATCCCGCAATGGAAAACAGAAGCAGGCTGGAACCTTGCTGTAACTAATCTGTCTTCACAGTACAGCTTGGATATAGGTTGATTCCTGTATGTTAGTGGCATAGCGCCATTAGTCCTGGTGATATGATAGGAGACAGGCAGGGTGGTTGCATAATCTAAGCCAAACACATTCAGTAACGACCTCAACTGCTGTCTGATCAGACGGCAAAACCAAGGATGCGGGGAAGGTCATTGTCCTGCACAGTGTGATCACTTCGCTGCCTTTTCTAAATTAGCTCTTAGCAGTTTGTTGCACACAGTCCTGGCAGCTGTAGCTGAACTTGCCTCTGAACATTTGGCACGGTTTCCGCTTAAAGAAAGCGATCTTAGATATGCATGTCTTCTAAATCCAGAATTGTTAGAACTGTTCTCATATTTTGTTTTTTGGTGAATGGGGTGTGGTTGGTATTTTTGTAAGCATTGGCGTTACTATACCAGTTCCTATACTATACCAGTACTATTCCATAGCTGTCTTCGGGGGCCCCTGGTTGGTCCATACAGTATGTTTGCTCCCTCCCAGCTCCCTGCCAGGTTGGTCGAGTTAAAACGATGGGAAACACTGCACTATACAGTTGAGGGGACAACAACAAATTTGTGAATCTTTTGGAAATATCTGGGGTTCCATGTGAATGTCTTCCAAAATGTCACAATGGAGTATTAAAGGCAATAGGAGTAAGGTGTTACAATCAGTTCAGGTGTACATTTCACTTGAACTATGGGTATCCACTCTGTGCAAGAGTTCTGAGTGTAATATCTTTTTATCAAGTCATTTAGATGAGTCTAGAAAAACTATTGCTGAAGCTTTGATATAGAAAGGATTAGCAAAAGGTTTGGAGCCTCCATTGGTCCAGTCCGGCAGACAGTTTACTAATGTTAAAGTTGCATTTGGCATTACAGTAGGGGGCCTCCTACAACGATCAGTGCAAGGGCACACTGTAAAATCCTCTGAGTGATGAAGAGCCTTGGGGTAACAGACCTTCAGACAATTCTTACAATTGATATGTGTTCAAGGGCACAATAAGAAAGATTCAATGAGACTGGTGTTTATGAAGGAAACTTCCACGGCACTACTGGATGTAATGTTCTCAAGACAAATTTGATGAATGTTGACCTTTTTGGAAAACGTACACGGCATTGTGTTTTAGGGCAAACAAAACGCGGAGTTCCAATGCAAACCCAACCCCCCCCCCCCCCCCAATCCCAACTGTGAAGCGTGCAGGGGGAAGTCAAAAGCTGCTTTGGTCTTAGTCTGTCGAGGGCCTCAGTGAAGCATTGATGAATTCCAAGATGTATAATGAAATGCCAGGGCGTCTGTCAATAATCTAGAACTCAGTCTGCTCATGCAACATGATGAGGATCCAGAATACAGTAAAAATCGAATCAACAGAATGGCTCAAACAAGAAACTTCAAGTAATGTTCAAGTAACCTTTAGTCCCATTTCAGCACTCAGGTATGATCTGAAGCAGACAGTTTCAGCAAGAATCCAAAATGAACACAGACTAAAACAGATTTTTTTGTGTGTGTGTTTTATATTATGACTTGAATGAAGATCAGATCACATGTTAGGAGCTGGTAATGCAGAAATCCAGATAATACCATAGGGTTTGCGAACCTTTTCTTTTCATAACTTTGTATCTTATATAGGCTCTACTACAGTGACAATTTCAGCTCATCATTTCCTAGAACTCCTATTGTTGGAGCTTGTGGGAATTTTAGTAACTGATCATGTCCTAAATGCGGAACAAAAAATTATTGGTTCAGAGAGAGAACCAATCAGATTGTAGGAGGTGGGTCAAAGTGACTAAAGGTGGTGGGATCAAGACACCTCATTGGTTGGTCTTGCCTCCTCTAGTTGCTTGCACCCACCTCCTCTACAATCTGACTGGTTCTCCCTCTGAACCAATCATTTTTCTTTTTGCCCTCAGAACAGAACATCTGTGTAAGAAACTCCAATGAGCATTATCAGAAGTCAGCCTGATTGAATTGCCAACATTTTAACCTGAATATTCTACACCTCCTTCACTGTATACTGTATTGTCTCATTTCTGATGTAAGGGCAGAACGGAAGGTCTTCTTGTCTGGTGGGTGGATGGCAGTGTTGTGTCTGCGGATGTTGACAAGTGGTGATTATCAGAAATTGCCAGCATGTCTTCATATAAAAAAGATATAATTATGATGTTCTTGCAAATAAAGAATGTGCATATATTTTTTTTTAATTCTGCTTTGTTGCAGTCCTTTCACATGCCTGATATGACAAAGGATGGAAGCTGAATCAGGGAACAGGCCCAAATTTCAATGGACTGTTGTGCCAAGACATGCCTAAACAAAGTCGGTAAAAAAAGTAATATTTTGCAGTATGAGAGACAAAAAAATCAATATGGTTTTAAGGTCCGTTTTTTATTTTACTTAGCTTATCTTTAATATGTCCTTGTTCATCTCCTAGATACTGCATATATCCAATTTTCTCCAGTGCAAACAAACGACAGCTTTTGTGCATTTTCAGTTTTTTTTTTTTCTCTTCCTATAAATGAAATGAATTTTGATTAAGGAGATTAATATGGTGGGAGGTCCCTAAGAAACTGACCATGTGGTGAAATGAATTATTAAGTACGAGGCTTAGCGTAGTTATTTTCAGGAGCAACAATCTGTGTTTAGTAAAGTATTGCGCCAGCAGTTGTCTCTGGTTATTTATTGGACTGAACTGTGTCGCCGGTTAGATGGACGTCCTCTACAATTACAAAGCAATTATTGTGGGGGAGGAACAAATATGCGTCCTCAGAGCTCTTATCCTGGTTGGGGTTGCAGTGGGGTTTGGGGCTCGTCACTGGCAGTAAGGGCATAAAGCATGGATACACCCACACACACAGAAGATCGCCAGTTTGATCCCCAGGAGCGGCAGAACAGTCACATGTACGTGGGCCTTTGAGCGAGACCCTTAACCCCCAGCTCCACGAGTGCTGCACATTGGCTGACCCTGCGCTGTGACCCCTCCTAAGCTATGGAGAGCAAGATGGAGTTAGGCAAAGAGGGACAGAGCACTGGTACTTGTGCAAACGGCGAATAAAAATTTAGCAATAATCCACAATGGACAATAGAGATGCCAATTAGCACAACTACCAGTCATGGCCTGATGGGGAAAAAAAAATGGCAGAGAACCCAGGGGAAAATCGCCACAACGTGGAAGAACCGTGCAAACTCCACACGCAGAAAGCTGAAGCCAGATTTGAAGGCGTGAGGCGAAAAAACTACACAGAGCCAAAAAACAGGTTGCTGGCTCCCGAATAGCGAAACTCCTGGAGAAAAGAAGAGTGAGGAAAAGAAAAACAATGATGAACATTGGTGTGATTGAAATTTTGCGAGAGGATATTCAGTGAGAGGGTACGAGCACATATTACCTTAGAGAGCAGCGCAGTGGGAGGGTGCTGGGGAGACAGGCGCTGAGAATTGTTCCAGTCAGGCAGGCAAACAAAACCATATGACAGAGGGATAGGGCACAAAATAAGAGGCATTCAGGAAGGAGTTTCCCTTTTCAGGTCTGACAGGGACCGAGCAGGTGCTGTGAGAACAAAGACAGGAGCGACCATGAAAAACAGAAAGCAGATTCAGCTGTTAGGGGGCAATGGAAACTCATGTGAAGCGGATTCACCCCGACGATGCCGGTCACCTAACGGGACAGACGTGCCCCTCTGCCACCTTGCAGTGTCACTCAGCACTGAGGCCACCCTCAGATCCCTCCACCAGATCGAGTATTACAGACTAAGGCTGCTGATAATCACGTAGGAGCTGCCACATTATCACGTAGTTGGTGTATGAATATGCCACCATCTTGTGAAGACCAGTGTATTCATGCTGACCATAGGACTGGCAGCAATGACCATATGGTATGTTTTGCTCATCAAACCAAATACAAGTTATTATTATTATTATTATTATTATTATTATTTTATTTTTTTCTTTTTAGCATGTGCTAATATGCAATGTGAGATGCATGATCTGTTTATCTGCACGACTGATTTGTACTTTGCAGAACTTTGTGGATACTTTCTAAACTCACAATGTTACATGCAAATCTGACCCCGTTTGCAAAACTTGGTGTCTGCTGTCTTGTGTTTTAACTTTGCAGAAAGTTGTGATACGTTACTGTATATATTTGTTTCATATTATAAGTTGATCTGAAACTTGACACTTGTTGAAATTTGTTAGACAAATATATCCGGATGTTAGTTTTGTAACTCATTGCAAATTGCATAAATTAACATATTTCCATGTTAAATTGATTTTTAAAGTGTATTAAACTTTTTTCCTGTGACCTTGAGCAGAATTAGCGGTTACACGATGGATGGATGGATGGATGGAGTGTACTTGTCTGCCAATCATTGTCTACAAAAATGTTTATTTCCCACAGATGCTGTGTGGCAGGACCTACTCTAAAGTGCTTCTGACTGAATGCCTGCATAACACAACTGCTTTTTACAAAAAAACTGATCCTTTAATATTTTTTTTTTCCAAAGAGAGCTCTCAGAAGGATATCTAATTCATGTTATTTTTATGGTAATTAAAAGAATAATTTAATAGCAATTTATTATTGCTGGTGTTATCAAACTATGCATTCCAAGAATGTTGACTGTAATTTTTCTACATAGCTATATTTTGTATCTAAGTTGAATATTCTTTTAAATAAAACATTAGCTACTTATTTAATTGGTCTTTTATTATCATTATAAATAATAGTAATAAATTTTGGTCATTTTAAAATGGTTAATTGTAATCAGCTCATTGGACAGATTCCTCCCATGAGTCAGTCTTGTTAATGTGGTTTTAGGGAAGGAAGCCCGTGGTTATTTTTCAGCCTGTAATTTTTCTGCGTTCCTCTTTGTGTAAGACCACCTGGACTATCCTGTAAAAGCCAGTTATGCAGATGGCATAAACTAAGCATGTTTATGGCAAAAATCTGGCAAGTGTTACTCTGATACGCTGCATTAAATATTCTTCGGGAGTCACGGACACCCCATCAGGCTAGGGACAGGAGTACTATTTTGAGGTAAATATATAGATAGATGCTTTTATTTAAAAAATATCTATCTGCCTGTCTTTGCTTGTTTTTTGTTTGTTTGTTTTGTTTGTTTTGTTTGTTTTTATAACCATTAAAATAGCTTTTGGTTATTAGGAAAAATATTTACGATACGTAACGTTAATATGAATATCTTTTCAAAATAGTGTATGTAGATTTTGCTGTGGGATAACAGCTCTGCGATGGACTGGCATCTTATAAGTGTGCAGCCCTGCCTTGTGTTCTGTACTGCCTGGGATATGCTCCAAACTCACTGTGATTCTGTACTGGATCAGTGACTGGATGGGTGGATGGATGGAGGGATGGATGGATAACGACTTCTGGAGAGTTGGCTTTAATTATTTACCCTTGGATTACGAAAGGAATTTTTTTTTTCTTTTGCATACATATGCAGGAAAGCAAACACACACCGCTCAGCAACAATAACTGTATACAAGGAAAGTTCAAAGCATAAGGAATGATAGTTAATGATATTATTGTGATACTTAGGTCTGCCAAAACTTAAACCTCAGAGATATGCAGCGATACAATCCTTCGTGTGTAATCAGCTTTTCCCTTCCTATTGATTTAAACCAATCTGGGACCAAAGGTTTCTCGGAACCATTCCTAGTTTGTGTGTGTGTGTGTGTGTGTGTGTGTGTGTGTTTGTGTGTGTTTGTGTGTGTGTGTGTGTGTGTGTGTGTGTGTTTCCAATAAGACACACAGGGAAGCCACTCTGCTGTTATTGTAAACCTCAATATAATATTCTGGATTAATATTTCAAGGCCCTTCATTATTGACCAGTATGTTCCAGGAATGCATCGAGAGGTCAGTAATACTAAGTCCTGCGGCAGAGCGCTGCTACCAAAACACCCCCAGTCGGAAAAATACCAGAAAACTAATGTGAACACATTAATTAATAACAAGTATTAAATACATCTGCTGGAAAACGCAACATGTGCTGTGGACATTAAATTTGTACTTATAAAGCTTAACATCTGTCCTGTGTTCAACTTTTACACTTGAATGTGTTGCACATTGTCTGTTCACTTGTACAACTTGCCTCTGATCTGCTTTGAAATGAATCAACCTGATTCATTCCCAATGAAATGCACCTCCCTTGTTCATACAGTACTCAGGACAGATCGATGTTCTAACTAGCCCTGCAAATGAGCTGACCACTACACCCAGTCATCCATTTATAACAACTGGCTATCCAGCAAGCGATTTTGAGAAACGGGGGTTGCAAGGTGCCCTGAGTGAGGAATTGCTTGCCAATAGCACATAAATACAATCTATTACAGCACGATCCACAAGAATACGAGCAGCACAAACAAACGGCCAATCGTGGAGTTTGAGAGCAGTGCTTTCTGTAGCCTGTGTGCCGCCCATAATGACAGTGAAATCGAATGAGATCTCATCAGTAAGCCATGTCCTATACTGAGCCTCTGGGGGCCATGTCCTATACTGAGCCTCTGGGGACCATGTCCTATACTGAGCCTCTGGGGGCCATGTCCTATACTGAGCCTCTGGGGGCCATGTCCTATACTGAGCCTCTGGGGACCATGTCCCATACTGAGCCTCTGGGGGCCATGTCCTGTACTGAGCCTCTGGATAGTGTCTCCAGTATTGTGGAGCTCTGAAGTTCTTGAGCTATAGCTGAAAATGTCCTGTGTAAATAATGCCTATTGTACTGGGATGGAGGGATGCCTAAGACCCCTCCTGGTGTGTCTTTACTGGGGAGTTGGAAACAAAAACATCGGGCATGAATCAAAAGAACCGAAACCGGCCCGAGATGAAAATTCACAGACACGCACAGTAAAGGACTCCAGAAATGCTGGGAAACAAATAACAAATCCCCCTGGGGGTCAGTAGCTGGTGGGGGTGGTGG
>JAODJW010000050.1:7413084-7429354 GCA_026777045.1 Hyperopisus bebe
AATACAATGACCGGACTGGGGAAACAAACTGAAAAGCGGACGAAATACAGACGGCTAATGAAAACAACTAGAAACAGGCTACTATTCTGGGCGGCTGTTTACTGTAGACGACCGATCTTCTACCCGATCTGGTACCGTTGATTATTCACCGCCCCCCCCCAGGAATCAAGCTGCAACATTTAACATTCCCTGCATTGAAAAACCATGCATAAAATTATATAAAAAATACAATATGCAGTAATATTTCATTTATATAATTGAATCTCCTTTTCAAAAATTGATTATGTTTACATATTTATGGATTTCAATAATTTCTGCTTTACCAAGTCAATCGCTCCGGCTTTGCCATAGCATTTGCCACTTATAGATCTTTTGAATAAAGCATATGCTGTTCCATTCAGCTTTGAAAGGTCACAATGGGACAGCATAATCACACACTGGTAATGTGCAGCTAGCTGACCTTTATCATTGTATCAAGGTTTGATAGCGGAATGGGCCATTTGATTTGCTACACTCAGCTGTACTTCTTTTTTTTAATACTGTGGGGGTCATACAAGTTCAGAAGTTAACAAGGGTCACGCTGCCCTTGCTGCATTGGAGCTGCTTTTACCGCGGTGTCGCCAAACCCACGACACAGTAGTATTGTTTTCTTTTACGGCGGCCAAATTTGGAGTGGGCCATCTGCACGGTTCTGAACAACTGAGCGACGGCCAAGAACAGACAGGAGTAAATAAGAAAGCGTCCTTCTGTCCGTGGTCATGGATTGAGAAGTATGATATTTCCCAGGGAACCAATGTTCTCTTTGATTTTTTTTTTCCATACGTGGCTAATTGATCACACACACACACACACACACACAAACACACACAAAATCGTTTTAGAGGGCACATACTGTAGCGACACATGAATGACTCTGGTAAATATCTATAATTTCCTGTGGTAAGAGGTGTTGATTCTAGGCCACATCAAAAAAAGGTATTTTAAAACGTCTCCCTAAAAATAGCCTCTGTGGAGTAGTTGGTGCTTTTCAGACACTTCTCTATTACACTTTCTAGAAGACTACTCTGCAATGATTTTGGCAGAAGTAGTGGGAGAGTATTCAGTGCGGCAAATAAATACCCAGAACAAAATAGTGCTTAAAGTGGACGTATGGCAAAACAAAACTTACCAAATGAACAAACAATTGCAAAACAATCTTGCGTTTCTTCATAGCTGACAGAGTTCGCCAAAGCAGGAGCACAGCTAACGAACAAGAACCCTGCAGCACCGCAAAGCGAGAGAAGTGAAGCGTTTCTGAGACGCAACAAGTACCGATGAACATATGTATAATTCTGTTACTTCTGTTGCTTTTTCAAACTTTAAGTGTGAAGGCAATAAAAAAAACGAGTTTGTTTTTACTTCTTATGGCTACGTGGAGGCTTTGTACACTTAAGTGTTAGCTGAATATTTACATTTTTAACAATGTAACGAGTTTCACCACTGTCAGTTCCATTTGTTAAACTGAAAGGAAAACTGTGAATGTCCGTAAGCTGATATGCATATCGCAGTTAGTTTGAAACAGAGGCACCTTTTTAATAGCCATCATTCACCGCACTTTATTTTAAATGGCAATTGCCTTTCTCAGTAATTTATTATAACTAAAATTAATGGGTGGTAGTGGGGGTCAGTTTGTAGCAAGTAACCTATTAGGCTTCAGAGATAAATTAATGTGTTTAAGGATTAAAATAACATTCAAGCACTTAATATGTGTCTTCTTTTTCTACACTAAGCTGTGATGCCGTTAGCGTTGTTCTGGCCAATAGCTAAGCAACATCGCACTGAAGTGTTCCGTAAATGTTTTGTCGTCATCCATTATGATCATCGTGCCAGCTCAAAATGTAAATGGTACTCGCTGAATGAATATTAAATAGCATTTGATACAACTGTACTGTATGACTACTGGCACTTCCAAATAACAAATCATCTGTTCAGTATTGGCAATGATGGGATTTGAAAATTAAGCCCTCTACAGGTCAATAGAGAGAGGTGCATGCTGAATGAATCGTTTGGAACGGCAATAGAAAAGTGCTTCCAATCTGGACTAAACGTTTAGTTGAAACGGTACGATTTGCCTTATGGTGGCAGTTTATATCCTCCAGTAACTGTTTTATGTGCGATTATTTGTTCATTTAGCCTTAATGAGATATGGCACAAGGAGTAAGGCGTGAAGGGCAAAAAATATGGTCCAGTGCATCCCACTGCCCGCGTGCGAAGTCTGTCTGGTGCTATTGGAGCTCACGTGTCTTTTCCCCCCCTTTTTAATCTACATGCATGTTCCACTCCTGCATAAGGGGACCCCCGCCGGTCTGAGCTGCAAGCTTTAACAGATACAGTGTCTGGTGCAGGGGGACTTGTGGAAGAACATGGAGACTTGTGTTTTACGCCACCTAGTGGAGCATTATTAGCATGGACTAAATCCACAAGAGATTATCGGCGGCTAATGCCCTCCAAATAAGAAGGGATTCACTTTTATTTAACTCAGTGACTGTTTAAGCAGAGCTAAATGCATGCCAAGGTCACCCTTTTTTGCATTTTTATGTTTAAATATCCGAAGATTAAGGGCTATTAGTGGATGTTCCCCTAGTGAGAGACCATCGACTACGACAAAGGCTGGGTTTAATCTCCAAATGGTGTACATTTTAAAGTATTAAACCGCAGGAGCAAAACTAATATAAATTCGCTCAGAAAAAAAAATCTGCTAATATAACTGGTAATATTTTTCTTGGAAATTAGGAAGTTTAATCATAATTCTTTTGAGAAGAATTGAACTTCTTTTCTTAAAAGGCACATGGGTGCCATTTTATTTGTCCGCCTTATTTAGTGAGATTGGGCATCAGACATTAGGACTGCATGCCGAGTGTCGTTCAGCTGCGGCTTGCTGAGGGATTGCAAGGTGAGAGGCGAGCAGCCGCTGCCGAGGGAAGCTTGGCCGGGAATCTCTCTTGACAGGCGGCTGCGTGTCAGACCGGCACCCGCCGGAGAGCCGCCGCAATTAACGGGGCTTTGGATCATAGCCCCAGACTCCGCGCCGCAAGGGGAAGCATCCCGCCCGCCGGGAGGCTGGGGCGATCCCGCGGAACAGGCGTTTCCCCGGAGCACCCCCACCCCCCCGACTGTGTCCGCGGCGATGCGCCTCCGCCCCGCCTGGCCAAGCAGCGCTCCGGCGCTTCTTACTCACTCGCTGGATGAAATGCATGAGCGCTAATTCCACTTGCCGGGACGAACATCAGAATCTGTGTTTGTGCATGAGAAAGGGATGGCTGGAGGTATAAAAAAACGAATATGAAAGGGATTAAGATGAGTCATACATCCAAAGAAATGTCATGAATATGAATATACCTGCTGTTTGTGAACTTGGAAATGGGTACAACCAATGCAGTGCTCTAAGCTGAACAGAATACTGTAACTATCTGTTTATTGTTATTAATCCCCGTAGCATTCCAGTCATTATTCTATCTGTACTGAGTCCAGAATATCAAGCAGCTAAACAAATAAACAAATATGCTAAAAATCAATAGATGAAATTCACTGTTGAGCCGCGTTTCTCACTGTCACGTTATTTGTTCGCTGGCTTAATTATACCGATACTAATAGCAGCAGGGTGGGAAAAAGTTTCATTCGGTATCTCGAATTAAAAATTTTCACCGAGTGAATTTTCTTTACTTCTGCACTGTTTAGATACGTAGCCTGCCTTTGCTTTTGATATAATCGTTTACTGTTTTTTGTTTTATTACATACGAATTTATAACGTTGGTATATATATTACACGAACTCCATATTTATAGAAACATAATTAAATAGGCACAGTTTTTTAAAGGTATAGTTTCAACATTTGTCCTAAAAATCCTGAATACAGATTTTATTTCGATTTAGAACCACGGCCGTAGCACTTTCTTCTTCGCAAACATTAAACTACACTGTCGAAACCAGGGCTGCCGTATTCCAAGAGCACTGAGTAACAGGGGTCCTAAAAGCGGAAATATGGAAAATAATTGGATTGGTCTGGGTTGGGGGCCCAATATGATATGATTTAATGGGGGCAAAAACCTGCAGCAGCGCCCCCTGCTTGAAACTATTAATATGCATGCAATTTATGCAAATAGCGGTTGGTGATCTCCGCTGCAATTCCGAATGTTGTTCTTTGTGCGCAGGAAGTTTTCTGTTTTTGAAGTTCATTGTTTTTATTCATTTTTTACAGTATTATCTTCTTAATGAGGCTTAGTCAGTCCCACCATTACAGACAGACGGCCGAGGCAAAGAAGCCATAGTGACCTCGTGGTTGAGGCCCTTAGGATGCTTTTCAGTGAGAGAAATGTAGAACCACTAAAGTCAGATTCATATAACCTCACACCTTGATAGCAATGGAACATGCTGATAAAAGACTTTCACCCCTGTATAAATGTATATAATTACCACAGAAATGCCATTTTACATCTTTTACGGTATCCCTTCTGTTTCTACAGGATAGTCAGTTTAAACACCATTTTTCTTGATGGAACTGAATGGCGTTGCCTTGGAAACCAAAAATGTCTTCAACATGCGTCAGTAATCCTTTAAAAAAAAAAAAAAAAAAAACTTATCAACACCTTTCCATTTTAAAAACCTGTTATTTATAATGTTTCAAAAACCAAGGAAGTTTGTTATCCTGCCAGTCTAACTGTGTGTGTGTGGATGGGTGGGGGGTTTTGGTGAAGCTGAGAATTCAGCATAATTTAGCAAAAAGCTTCGGTATCAATTAAGTACATGGATAGTCCACTCTTCTCCTTGGACTCTTTGGAATGTTGGTTTAGTGCATGTGGTTGTGGTTTAAATCACCCCAGAATATGTGCAGAATTCTCTCAAATTCCCAAGCCTCAGAACTTCAGTGAGTCAGTATCTGCCATCCTAATGTTGATTAAAATACAGTGGTGATTCCAGACCATTTCAATTTGGGGGGGCAGACAAGGGCTAGTTGTTCTATGGGGGGGAGGTTGTATGCATTTTGACCTTAATGTCCTCCAGATCGCTAACATTAAGAAGTGTAAGACAATTCTGAAAACCAATGCTGTTCCTACTTTGCAGTTACATTTTACAGTTTTTACAAATATACAGCTCACTCTGATTTCTTGTTCAGACCGTCTTGCTTCCACAGACTTGATTATTTTGTTTCTGTTAACTTGACTGTTCACCACCTGAAGCGACTCGACCACCAGCCCCCAGATTAGGAGTTTGTCAAGAAAATGTATCTATGTTTGTTTTTCGCCTGTTCCCAGCGCCCAAAAGTTAACCCACATACAAAAATGTAAATAATAATAGTAATACTACTAATAATAGTAATAATAATAATAGTAATAATAATAAATAATAATACATTTATGTCAGACCCAAGTAGCATACGTATTTAGGGGGGCCACGGGGGGGGCATGCATGTTGTGACAGGGGGCACCGATCCCCACCTTGCCCTTCACACCTCAGAACCCCCCCCGATAAAATGAAAACATGCGGGAAACAGGACAGAGATACGATTCTCCATAGCATTTCTGTGGTCCACACACGGCGGGGGGGGATTCATGCAGAAGGAGGTCAGATCTTGTGTCGAGGTTCAAAACCAGTAGGAGTGGAGAAGCCTCTGGCCTCATTCGGATTATGTCTGATCGACCAGTAATAATGGGCATCTGCCAAGATTATCCCAGCATCCTACCCTCGCTTCTCCTGCCCTTGGAATTTCATTTAGTTCCTTCAAGACATTACTTAAATATCACCGCTAACACATTTAGAGGCAGAAAGGACCTAATTATTCTGTCTGCCTTTAATTTATGTCTGAGGGATACTATGTTATCTTGCCTAGAAGTAAAAGAAAAAAAAAAAAAACCTGTCTTCATCAGCTGATTCTGAAGAAGTAGTTTTAGGCTCTATGGAGAGGATTCTGGGAAAGGGGAGGGCGGGACAGAGATTTTGATTGTAGTTTGGCGGAAGGAAAAACATGCCAAGGTAAAAAGCAATTTGTTAAGCTACTGAAAAACAACTAGTTCTGTGTATGGGAAAGGAAATATAGAGAAGAAAAAGTTTTTCCTTAAATTTGCAGTAAAATAGTTCTCAGTTCGTATCATATTAACTTGCCGCTTGCTTTGAAGTTCCTTGTGTTTGCGAGATATTCTTGTGCGACCCTTGACTGCTCTCATTCGGCTAGCTGTGCATGATGCAACCTGCTATATTTCCTGTAGGTCTCCGCCCTTCCAGCATGCCACACTAAGCGGCAAGAAATCACAGAGAAAAGGGCTTCAGTTGCAATTTCATGCTATCCGCACGGCGTAGAAAGAAATGATCTCTCCTTCTCGACTGACCACTCGCGTGGTAAACTCCCTGCACGCTCTCCAGCATCAAAAATGCTGCCGATCCCTGCTACTGTGGAGGCCCACGCTCTACACACAGGTGTGCAAGTCAGTCTAGGGGGAGAAGAGAAGAAAGATGGAATGCATCAAGCTGGCCTTTCCGCGCTGGTATCGCCGTGTGGTAGGTACACTCAACACAAGCTCTGTTCCCTATGAATTGTGCGTGTGTGTGTGTGTGTGTCGGAGGGGCTGCTTTCAAACCTAAAACGGAAACAGCAGAGAGACACTTTCAGTGAACTCTTCCTTCCAGCAGTATGACACACACACAAACCCCCCCCGGCAAAAAAAAAAAAACCCACAGAACTGGAATATTAACCCCTGCATCTCAGATTTCAGAAATGCGGCCAGTATAGTCGCTACAGCAAACAGAAATTTATGGGGGGAAAAAAGTTTTAAAATATCAGAGGTCTAAAGTTGCAAAAAAAAAAAAAATTTAATAAATATGGTAAATCATTCCCAACAGTGTGTGGTCGGATAAAAGGAGCCACTTCAGAGATCCCCACACCCACATTTAAACAACTGTTTGTTCTTTAAACAGGTGCCTCCATTGTTTGCCTTCCCCACGCAATCAAAACATGTAACATCAGAACAAAAAGCAGAGAGTGACTGATAAAACAGTGTTATTGCGAAGGTGCAGTTCGCTAATGAAATGAGAGGGCCTTTCACACAAATACCTCAATATATAGAGAAATATAGATATGTAATATTAAAACTTCCTCGTGGGCAATGTCTTGTAAATTTAAATGTGTGTCTTGGGAAAGAGCAGATTTTTATATACCCTGAAGACGGTGATGCTCAATCTTCAAGTGCCTGGACCTTGACTGCTTTGAGTCTCTCCTTCTCCGGCTGCCATTGGTCATCTGTGTGACCTGTGTTCTTTCCTCCTTTCGCCCTTGTTATGATGTCCACAGTGCTCCTTATTGGGGGTGTCACTTTCTGCACTGCTCTCTCCTTATGACAAAGAAGGAGGCGGTGGTACATATATCCCCGCAGAAACCCCCTGACTCTCCCTTGCACTCCCGCCCACTGCTTCCTCACGGCAGAGCTGTTGAAGACGCTGCCCCTTCCTTATCAGCCAAACGCTCACACGGTCACTTGCCGTCAATCTTCTGTCAGCCTCTGTAACAAGCGCAAAGTGTATCACACGCACAGGCGCATTTTTTTGCAGACAAGGGAGGAGTTGTGAACTAAATATAATGATTTTAACTCAAAGTTATGATCTCAAGTTTTAATGGAGTAGAAATGTGTGCTTTAACTTGTATCGATTCGGTAACTGCTTACCAAACGTCTGGGGGAAGCTCTTTTGAACTCTTGGAAGAACCCAGTTTCTCACATGATGACCTGAATCACATTTTGGCTTCATTTGTAGGGCCTGTATAGGATTCAGAATTTCACGGCTGCAAGGGCGCAGTCCTCCCTACTGAGCCAATCACGGGATATTCTGTCTGTTTTTATAATTAGTTTAATGCATGTAACACTACAACGATCTTCACCAATGGCTAATCGAAATTTGAGCAAACATGTTGCAGGCGGTGTAACTAACTACAGTATAAAACACAGATGACTGATTCCATTCATCCACCTAAGTTATACTCATCAGGGTCTACAGCCAAGGGAGTAAGTTGTGGGTTTCAACATTGCTAGGGACCAAATCAGCCCCCAATCCCCTACACATAAGGTGCTTCCATGATATTGGTAGGGACATGTCTATACCCTTGTGTGGACCCTACAGGGCATAAGATAAACAAGGAACGTTACCTTAGACAGGATGGCAATGTAATTTTCCTATTTAATGAAGTATTATTACATTTTTATATTCAATTTGTATACGTATTGGACGGCACGGTAATGCAGTGCTTGGTATTATCGCCTCACACCTCCGAGACCAGGGTTCCGGTTTCCGTCGTGGCTCCGTGTGTGTGGAGTTTGTATGTTCTCCACATGTCATTGTGGGGTTTCCCTCAGGTACTCCTTTACAGACCAAAAGCACGCTAAGGTGAACTGTCACCAAACTGCCCATAGGTGTGCATGGGTGAGTGCCTGGCATGTGAGTGTGCCCTCTGATGGGTTGGCGCCCCACCCTGGGTTGTTCCCTACCTTGTGTCTGCAGGACCAGTTTTTTTTTGTTTTCCCATAACATAAAGGCATTAGGTTATGTTTAGTAACTCAATATGTCTAGATGGATAGATGGAAGGACATTTGTTGGCCACTGAATCTATTGACTGCAGCCTTGTTGAAGTGTGCATCTTTTCAAACAAATTCAGGACTGAAAAGTACAGAACAGAGATGATGACATAACCTGTTGAGTTTTCGTCAATGCTATCACTTTAGCGTCAATGCTATCACTTTAGCGTGATCACAGCAGTGGATTGAAATGAATATGAAGGTTCCCCACTTTGCTTGGTATTCAGTCATTGTTTAGTTGGCTCACGTGGGCTGTACTCCCACCACCGCTGTTAAGAGTCTGTGAAAAACAAACACCATGTACCCCCTCTGTCAGTGCAGGAAACAAGGCATGCATTATGCTGTTTCCACAAGAGGCACCGAGTTTCATACTCTCAGGTATTTCTGTAACCCCTGGTGAATTATGAATGATGCTGAATAAAATATATGTAGGTGATGCACCATGCTTTCGCATAGAACTTTATCGACTGATTAGACCGCACCATGTTGCATTCTATATGGCCTGCAGGTTGCAATTTCCATGCACTGCGGTTTGATTGCAATTGAATTTGGCAGTGTTGCATTGATTTTTAGTTCAGTATTTATTTCATAATTTGTGAAATGTTGCAGAATATTACCTGTAAATCTTTAACATTTTTATGCTTGCTAGGTCCCAGTTCTTGTGTCATTCAAAACATTGTTATGCATGCCCTGCTCACTCCGCCCCCCCCCCCCCCCCCCCCCCCCCCCCATCCCCCCCGCTGTATCCAGGAGGTGTTGATTAACACCCGTCCAGTCATGTGGATCTGTGCGCTTTCACAGAAGATGAAAATCTTACTTATCATTTATGTATTTGGCACTATACACTCTGCAGATTCTACAAGTTGTTTATGAGTAACCAAAAGCGTAAACATACATGAGTACTGATACCCCCCAGCCAATCGCGGGCCCATTAGTCCCCCGGCCAGTCACGTGCATCTGTTCATCTTCCCAAAAGACACAAATATAACAGTTGTCATTTATTCTAGCAGTTGTCATTTAAGTATTTGGCATTATGCACTCTGCAGATTCTACAAGCTGTTTATGAGTAACCAAAACCGTAAACATAAATGAGTACTGATACTCCCCGCCCAGTCACATGCCCAATTGTTCCCTTGCCCAGTCAGGTGCATCTGTTCATCTTCCTAAAAGACACAAATCTAGCAGTTGTCATTTATGTATTTGGCACTATGCACTCTGCAGATTCTACAAGGTATTTATGAGTAAGAAGT
This sequence comes from Hyperopisus bebe, assembly GCA_026777045.1. NCBI lineage: Eukaryota > Metazoa > Chordata > Actinopteri > Osteoglossiformes > Mormyridae > Hyperopisus > Hyperopisus bebe. The sequence goes on from JAODJW010000050.1 coordinate 7,422,929, forward strand.
AATGTAAAAATCATGAGTACTGATACTCCCCATCCTATCATGTGGATCAATTCCCAACAGAGACAAATCTTAGTTATTTATGTAGTTGGGTTTGCACACTGTGTAGATTCCTGAACATAAGATGACTTTAGTAATGAAACATTTAAGTTTAGCAGAACCTCCTAAAACTCATAATCCAAGATAGAAACAAACTGACAATGAGTCACTCTAAGCCATTTATTAAAAATTTTACATGTCCTAAAGACACAAAAAGCAACGTGATTCACAGCACGTTTCTGCAAAACAGTTTACTGTTGATAGTCATGAACCAATAACCTGTAAAATACAGTAAATCTTAATTATCCCTGAATTACATTTTAATATGCAACTTCTGAAGCATAATTGTTCGGTAGAATGTACACTACGTTTCATGTCCATAGATGTGGAGATATTCTCCTTCAATACAGCATAATGAAATGCTGCTTGTATTGCAATAAGCAATCGATTCATTTAAAGAGGTGAAAGTTTAGCTGCTGATCAGACTTTAAAATCAACGTTCAATAAAATCCACGATAGTCTAGGGCAGGGGTCCCCAACTCCAGTCCTGGGGGGCCGGAGCCCTGCACGTTTTTGGGTTTCCCCTCATTTAACACACCTGATTCAACTCCTTGTGCTAATTACCACATAGCTACACAAGGCTCCGGCCCCCCAGGACTCGAGTTTGACACCCCTGGTTTAAGGCAAATTCAGCTGCATAGATTTTTTTTATTTGCCAAATAAAATTAATTGATTTTAGGAGGAGGATTTCAATCCACAGCTGTTACATCTGCTGTTAAAGTCAGATTTGTAGAGCTATTTATGACTACAGCAAATTACAAGTAATCATAAATGATTATTCTCACTATAAACGTAAGATGTGATATTGGCATTAAAGCATAGTATATGTGAGTGTTTGCATATGTATATTTGGATTAAAATCATTCTGTAATCCCCTTCTGAGGTTCAATTTTCTGATAGGTCTCTCAGGAATGTGCCATGCAAGTTCCTCACAAGATGAATAGAAGCGTCAATTACCTGGTTGCCTGGTAACTTGTGGGAAGTAATTTGCGTTTGAAACTTTCAACAATGGCGGAATTACAGCAAATAAAGGAGAAAGCATTTCGGAACAATGAACAAACATACTAAATGTTTTCAGCACAAAATATCAAACTAACTTACGGAACACACCATAGAAATAGACGCAAACATTTTAATATTAACACCGACCATGAAACATGTTACCTCCATTAAATTACAAATTGCAAAATAATAATTAGGAACGAATGACATAAATAATTAACGATTCTTGATATTAAATTTTAAACAAGTGTAACCAATATTTTTAAAATAGAGGGCAGAGTTGGGTGGAGGGTCAAGTTTTTATGAAGAATAAGAATCTTTTGAAATATAATTGCAGAATAAGGTGATGGACAGCGGGGTTAGTTCCTGCTCTCTTCCCTGCATCTCGACCTAAAAAACTTGCCATCATTGAAGGAAACATGAAATCTCCACTGTGCCAGTTTTCAGGCCATTCATCCATGACCTGAAGATAAACCACAGCTGGGTCACAGAGAAAAAAACATACTGAAATGCTGATACTGGTCGAGTCAAAATCTCAGAATAAAAGTAAGACTTTATGGCTAAATGTTATGGAAAGATTTGTTGGTTTGAAGCAATAATCTGTCAAAAAAAAGCCCACACAGAAATTCATTCACAAAGCAAATACGATTTTATTTTCTGGACGACATATGCTATAGAATTCTGCCAGGAAAGTTTATATTTCAGCACGATTAGTCATTGTTCAGTGATTAACTACAAAATGTATTCAAGACATGTATTACTGGTAAATCATTAACAGTTTACAGACATGATGTCATTGTAACATTGTGTCACCGACATGTACAAAAGCAACATATGACTCATATTTTGTTAAGCCAACAAAATGTTGGATGGATTGTGTTATGTTAAATGAGAGCAAATAGCATAACGCTGTACTGTAATGCCAGCAGAAGTGGCCAAATCGGGTCAGAGCTGTGTGTACGTTAAGTGGCCATCACTACAGGAGCGAGGGCGGGCGGGTGAAATGCCAACACGAGCCACCTGAAGCCGGAACGCCCGCTCTACATCGCAAGCGTAGCGGCTGAGGAATTAGCCAGGGATTTACTACCCCACTTCCGAGACTGATAGGCTAATGCCTTTATGTTATGGGAAAATTAATAACACAAAACAAATGCATGTATATGCCGCTAAATGTAAGCTATATGAGTATAAGCTAAGATAAGCTTGGATAAGATAAGCTAAGCTATGCTAAGCTAAGATAAAGAAACTTTAGTGATCCCAATGGGAAATTCTTGTGCATTCAGCAACAAAGTCTGTAGTACATAGACAAACATGCACATACACAAAAGATACTAAGTGTGAATGCCCTACTCATTCTGCAAAAGTACAAAATGCACAAGCAGAATATCCTGGTCAATAACTCCATCCATCCATTTTTTCTAACCGCTTGTCCTATTGAGGGTCATGGGAGGTCTGGAGCCTACGGGCGCAAGGCGGGGAACAACCCAGGATGGGGCGCCAACCCATCAGAGGGCACGCTCACACACCGTTCACTCACACATGCACATTTACGGACAATTTGGTGACTCCAATTCACCTGGTCTGTTTTCGGACTCTGGGGGGACACCGGACTACTCGGAGGAAACCCCACGATGACACGGGGAGAACAAGGATACTCGAACCCTGTGCGTACAGAATTATATAATTATAATATTTAATATAATATTTATATTTATTTATTTAGTGTGTGTATAATATGCCTTGTAACATTCTGTGCATAATTTGTGCTACCTCGATTCAGTATTGTAATAGATATTTTTATTACCTATAAAAGGATTTAAAAACGACTTAACTCTCTCTTTGACACACCCAGCCACGTAGACCACAGGGTGCTAAATCTTCATTCTTCATAAATGTCAAGGGGAATTTCTCAGCGGCTGAGCAGTACTGCTAGGTGTGCTAATGGAGGCAGCCAGACACACAGGGAGCCGCTGTGGCCAGCTCTCCAGCGCGCTCCTGAAATGAGGTGATACAGATGGCTTTTTAAAGCTTTTACGGGGCTACCAGCTACTGAGCCAGGCAATCATAAAAGCCATTGTCTGCCTCACGTGCAACTTTTAATGTGTTCCATTTGATTTAATGCCGCTGATAGGTGGGACGGGGTAGGAAAAGTGGGGCAGGAGTGTCCTCACTTTTTGAATAATCCTGGAGAATCTAATTCTGAGTAGAAATGGCATTTGTAACAGAATGGAAATGGTAAGGGGGGGAGGGGGGATGGGGCTAGCACAAATACTCCACCGTCTGGGCAAGAAGAATGCGATGTTTGATTGCTTTCTGTATTTCAAACTGTATAGGAGATACAGTCTGGGAGGGAGGAAGGGAGGAGGGCTGGTTCTCAAAAACTCTATTTTGTGACAGTAAATTCATGCCTATATTTTACAATTAACCTTTTTTTTTCCAATTGGTTCATACTCCACACAGGTAGCCTGAACATCTCAGGACACACGCACACGCATGCAGAAACCCACGCCGCCACGCAATTAAAAACCTGAAGGGAGTTTCTCTTGAACAGCGCACACAGTCAGAGTCCAGTTCAACACAGCGGCCCTGGAGCTATAAGAAAATACGTACGGCTGGAACACCTTGCGGCCTTGTTAATAGATAATGGCTTTTGAGGCTGTTTACTGTGGTCTTAAATCTAGTGAGGGTCCTGTAAAAATCAGAAAACAAAAAAAAAAGAATGAATTGGGAGGCGTACAGCATGGTGGCCTGACATCACTGAGGTCATGCGATGATTCTGGCAGCCAGTTCTGTGTGTGGATGTTCTCCCCAAGGGCGTCAGTTTGGTTCCAGCATTGGTAGGGACCAAGTCAGCCCCGAACCCCAACCCAAACACATGTGGTAGTCCAACAGTATTGCTGGAAACATATTTATACTGTCCACACCCAAATCTACACCCCTGGTTCTCGCTGTGTTTGTGAACGCTCTAGTTCCTACATACAGGCAGTAAACTGGCATCTCTAAATGGCTTATAGTGCGCGGATGGTGAGTTTCCAGTGACAGACTGACATGGTGTCCAGGTTTTCCGAACCCTCTGATTCCTAGGACAGGCTCTGGACTCAACAGAGCCCTGTACCAGATAATGGAAAATAGATGGATGAAAAAGGCTTCTTTTTTGGGGGGGAGGTGGGGGGTCACAAGAATAGGTGTTACAGCGACATTCTCGGTAATGCACTATGACAACCATCGGGAAGATTGCAACAGGAAATGGATGGAAGGGTGACGTAAGATGTAAGCAAAAGGAACCATCTGACACAGGGATAGAAGGAAGGAAGAGGGACTTTATTCAGGGACCGGAGCTGACGCGTGTTTCTGAGGAGCGTTCCTCCTCTCTGACTCGATCGGTTCTGTCTCTTTTAGCCAGATAACATTATTACTTCCGACTGATGTTTAATAAAACTTTCTACATGTAAACTAAATCCATGACATCTGTCCTCTGTCACAGCTTATACCTACAGACCATCATGATATTAGTGCTACGCTCTTGGTAGAAGCCTGCAATATAGATGGGAAGGAGTGATGGCAAGTTATCCATGGTTTTTCATACTGATTCACTAAATCCACCTCTCATTCACATTTAAAGGTAGTAGCTGACGGGGTCTCCAGTCTCCCATCTCCAGATGGCCTAACCAAAGCCTCACACTTGCCTCAGCTCCGACGGCAGGTCTAGACGCACTTGCTGAGATGAGTTCTTCTTTCTAATCGTAGCCCATGCTGATGGTTCCGTGATTGAAACACCACTACTTAAGTCCTGAAAATGTGCTGAATTTATTTGTTGTGACTCTGCGAATAGCTTTGAATTTCACCCATCTATCTTCCACACAGTTATCCAGTATATAAGGTCCTAGAGCCAATCACAGGAAGTACATCCATCCATCCATCCATCTTCCAACCTTTTATTCTGATCAACAGATGTGTGTGTGTGTGTGTGTGTGTGTGTGTGTGTGGTCCAGGTATACATGTGATGAATACCCATTTTTTTACCTTATGGGGACCAGTTTTTTCCTGGTCCCCATATGGGAAACCTCTAATGCAATGAAAAAACTAAAAATGCAAAGACTCTTGTATTTTGCCTGGTTACTTATGGTTAAGCTCAGGGCTGGGTAGGGGTTAAGGTTGTCATAGTTAGCGTTAGCATTTTTCCCATAGAAATGAATGAGCCCTAAAAGATATGATTACACGACTGTGCGTGTGCATTTATTCATCTAATAATCATTTTAATCATCTTTTTAAAATCGGTACAGGGATATCTAACCAGAACCATACCGTTTATATGACATAATGTGACAAATTGCAGTTCATTTTTTAAACTGAAATCTGGCATTTACTAACTGCATACTGTTTTTTATATTGGAAAGAAATTACAAATCTGGGATGAGCAAACACAAAGGAATTGCCCTGAATGAGAGATCCTGACCTGGAAAGCAGTCAGGACACAGGGGTTAAGAACCCTGTTGTTTCGAAAGGTCATTGGATGTTTACTAGCCACCATCTGTCTGGAGCTGTTTGAACAATTTATCCATATGTTATTTATGCCAGAGCAGTATTTAAAGTCTCATGGTCGACACAGATTTCAGACATTCTTGGTCTGACATCTATAAACTTGTTTCTGCTGGTTTGGAATCACTGTTAGTCACATGATCTGGGTGTGAGTGAGTGGGACAGACTTCAACATCACCTAATATAAACAACGAGAGTCACACATTAACATTGCTAGACATTTCCAGGAACATCTTAAAATTAGAAAAATGGTTGTTTTTTAAGCATTAAAATACTGGAAATTAAAATAAGGATTCATTTAGGTGTTTCACTGATGGTTTTGCGTTAAAATTAATGTGCAGTTGAGTACGCTTTAATTTCATCAGTGTGACACGTATCCACTCAACACTAATTGTCTAATAAATAATTTGTTTCTGCCCTTGAGCCACTGGTTCGCAGAAAGATCCAGTAAACTGTATGCGGTGTGATTAACGTCATCTGAGTAAATAGCTATGCAATGTTAAGTGCACTATAATAAATGGGAAATTGCACATTTACACATGAGCAGGGTTAAAGTTACAGCTAAAAGTGAATTTGGAATTTATAATTCATTAATAAATTAAATTTAAATTAAAACAGTATGATGGTTAGTGGTAATCAGATTCAGCAAATTCATGTCTTTTCAGTCGAATCAGCACGTTGAGACGCAGTCTATAGATTTATTGATGGATTTGAATGTACACTCACCTAAAGGATTATTAGGAACACCTGTTCAATTTCTCATTAATGCAATTATCTAATCAACCAATC
>JAODJW010000050.1:7454352-7473633 GCA_026777045.1 Hyperopisus bebe
CATTATGTTTTGGTCCATCTGACACCACCAGGTTTCACCTCAGACTGTCCAGGAGCTCAGTGATGCCCTGGTCCAGAGATCCCCCAGGACACCATCCGTCGTCTCATTAGGAGCCTGTCCCGACGTTGTCAGGCATCCATACAAGCATGTGGGGGCCATACGAACTACTGAGTACGATTTTGAGTTGCTGCAATGAAATTTCGGCAAAATGGATAAGTCTGCTTTCACTTTGATTTTCGAGGTGTCTTTGAATTCAGTGGGTTGATAATTTTCATTTCCATCAAATGATGTGGCATCTTTTTGTTCTTAACACATTACCCAGTCCATATCAGTATAGATGTCTAGCATGAGCAGTGTATATAAGCAGTGTATATAAAATAAAAATAAATAAAAGCAACAAACACCCTAATTGCAAGACGGAGTACGTAGATACACGCTATGTACAGGTGCAGATACAGGATACAGATGGATGAGTGAATTATTTCACAGAAATAATATTAAGATAAAAGTTGACAACCTAAGAGGAAGACACAGAATGAAAGTACAGTTGTAGTGCTCTGATGTGTCTGATTGCCTCCTTGGAGTGCTAACTGTCCAGGTAATGTCCATGGGGGGAGTGGGGGGGCGGGGGGCTGTATTTCTTACCCACCTTAATATCCTTAGCCATCAGTCTAACTGTGGCTGGGAAAAAGCTGTTGTAGAATCGTGCTTTGTAAGTGATGAGGCTCTCTGGCCTGTGGTGTCTTAAATTGTCTTCCTCCTAAACAGGCAGAATGCTGGGTGATGTTGATCACTGAGTATTCCCTGAGCTTCCATCCTACACTGCTGTGTATATAATGCATCCAAAGAGGGGAGGTCGGAGCCTATGATCCTCTCTGCAGTTTTTACAACTCGTTGAAAAGATTTCCTCTCAGCCTGTGTGGTATTTCGAAACCACACAGCGATGCTGCTGGTAAGGATACTTTCAATGAGTCCTCTATAGGCCTGTGTGAGGGGCTGACGTCTGAGTCCTCTATAGGTCTGTGTGAGGGGCTGACGTCTGAGTCCTCTGTAGGCCTGTGTGAGGGGCTGACGTCTGAGTCCGGTCTTCTTCAGCAGCCGGATGAAGTTCAGCTGCTGCTCTGCCTTCTTCACAGTCGCCCCAGTGCTTTTAGCTCAGCTTAGGTTTTCAGAGATGTAAGACCTAGAAACTAGTAATTTTCAGTCCGCTGTACATTAATCCCCTTCATGGTAAGAGGACGCAGGGGAGGTGCCTCCTCCTGAAGCTCAGAATCAGTTCCTTGGTTTTGTCTAAGTTAAGCACAAGGTCGTTGTCTTACGAATACTACCAATACTAGTGGACAGAATGAGATTCTTGCTGAATGAGCAGTTTGGAACCTCTCGCTAAAATTATGGAAATTCATTTTTGTTCCTCATGAATCTACACTCAGTACCCCATAATTACAGCACAAACACAGAATTATTGAACTTATGCAAATGTATTAAAAAATAAATGTCACGTGGACACAAATATTCAGACCCTTTGCTCAGTACTTAGTAGAAGCATCTTTTTGAGCTAATAGGCATAAGTCTTCTTGGGAATGATGCAATGAGTTTTTTCACACCTGGATTTGGGGATTTTCTGCCACTCTTCTGTGCAAACCCTCTGCAGCTCTGTCAGGTTTGATGGGGAACGTTGGTGTACAGCCATTTTCAGGTCTCTCCAGAGATGCTAAATTGGGTTTAAGTCAGGGCTGTGGCTGGGCCATTGAAGGACATTCACTGAGTTGTTCCTCAGCCACTCCTGTGTTGTTTTGTCTGTGTGCTTAGGGTCATTGTCATGTCGGAAGGTGAACCTTCTGCCCAGTCTGAGGTCCTGAGCACTCTGGACTAGGTTTTCATCCAGGATCTCTCTGTACTTCGCCGTGTTCATCTTTCCATCAACTACAACCAGTCACCCAGTCCCTGCAGCCGCAAACCACCCCCCCAGCATGATGCTGCCATCTCCATGCTTCACTGTGGGGATGTTATTGGGCAGGTGATGAGCAGGGCCTGGTCTCCTTCGCACATATCGCTTAGAATTAGGGCCTAAGAGTTCAATCTTGGTTTCGTCAGATCAGAGAATCTTATGTCTCTCAGTCTGAGAGTCCTTCAGGTTTTTTTTTTTTTTTTTTTTTGCAAACTCTATGCGGGCTTTTCTTGCACTGAGGAGAGGCTTCCATCGGGCCACTCTGCCATAAATTCACTTTAACATTATTTACATATACTATTAACATATTTGCTATATGGTGAAGTTGTATCTCAATTATAGTCAGGATTAATGATTGATTTGTTCTAGCTGTTTCTATTGCTGTTCCTATATTTGCATTTGTCCTGAACGCCACGTGATCTCCATTTGTCTTCAAGTCCAAACTCCGAAAACATTTTCTTATCAAAAAACACCAGTTTGTTAGCATCACCTGTGGATCAAATGCCATTTTGTCTACACTATATTCCACTGCTAATCCTTTAATCCCCATTGCTGCTAATTATCAGTATCAACACTGAGAGAGAATCCAAACTATGTAAAATATTTTTAAGGAGTATCTTATCTGTGAAAAACACGTTGTAGAATTATTCATGTAAAAAAGGTTAAAAAACCGGCATGCAGTTACATTTTCACAGGGATGTACACCTATGCTCGTGCTTTTATTCATGACTAAATGAATCTGATGCAAAATCTGTGCAATCTGTGCTGTATCAGTTGTTTCCATTTACAACACATGCAAAAAAGATCTGTATTCACTATAAAATAAGTTTTATTTCTGCAGTGTAAACTGGAGACTACTACTGTCATCAAAGGGAGACCCAAATTTTCACCCTTTACGATTTACTTTAAGGCCTATAGCATAATGCAGCCTTCAAGAATGAGGTGATGTAATCAGGGATTACCAATAATAAGCAAAAGAAGTACACACACATGTAATATTCACACTCAGTGGTCATTTTCTAGGTACGATTTAGATTAGATTAGATTAGATTAGATTAGATTAGATTAGATTAATCCAAGAGGGAAGTTTTTGCGTACAGAGTACCGATGAACATATACTTAGCACAAAACAGACACGGTGCAAGGACCACACACATAACTAGCATGTCATGCACCACATAATGACGTTTTGGTCGATTATTATAATATAACGCGGTTGTCCCGTAAGATTATAATAGAGCTGAAACATTGCTATTGCCTAGTGACATCGTGCCCAGTGTAATGCCGTCATGCCATGCGTGCCATGCATTACCTATGTGTTTGTGGTGATGTTGGTGCATACAAACTGTGCTGCCAGTCGTATAAGAAAAATAGAACATACTTGATAATGATAATAAACACATATGTTGCTGGTTTATGTATTTACTAAACTGTATTTTAGGGTCTACTCTTTCTACTATCTCTCATGGTTTAGCTATGCATGACTGTACTGGGTTGGACCGGACCCCCCTCCCCCTTAGACTCCAGAAGTACTTGAAGCGATGATGAGTTGTGGGTTCAGAGATACACACCATGGTGGTACAGAGCTGTTATTTTTGTACTTGTGGCCTTCCTGTTAGCTTTAACGAGTCTAGCAATTCTCTTCTGACCTCTCTCATTAACAAGGTGTTTTCAGCCGCAGAACTGCTGCTGACTCGATGGTTTTTTTTTTGTGTGTGTTTTTCTTTTTTTGTTTATTTCACCATTTTCTGAAAACTCTCGACACTGTAGTGGGTGAAAATCCCAGGAAGGTGGATGTGTCTGAGATGCTGGAACCACCACATCTGGCACCAACAATCACACCACATTCAGAATCGCTTAGATCACACATCTTACCGATTCTAATGCTTAGCCAACTTGCAGATGAACCTCTAGACTCTAGTCTGTGTGCTGCATAAGTTCAGTTTTAGCCTCCCGATTTGCTGTTTGGAGGAGCAGGCTGTTTGCATTAACAAGCTGGTGCACCTAGTCAACTACATACTAAATGTGAGCATGCAGTGACTTGCAAAAGTATCCATACCCTCATTTGCATCTTGACAGAATCTTACGTTGAAATTTCAGCTATTCATGGCATTTTTATTTCAAGGCACTGAAATTATATTGTTGAGATGTGACACTGTTTGATGTAGAAAAGTTTCTAGGGAAAAATTATACTGTTTACCACAACTATATATATAACATATATATCTCCAAAGATAGCTGAAATTGTTATATAATATTATGCAACAACGTAAACACAGATATTTGGGGTGCTACTTTCGAAGTCCTTACAGTGATTGTTTAAATTATGTAGAGAACAAAGGAAGCAGCTACAACAGTATGCAATAGCCAAATGACAGAGATAGTGGGCGATACTGAGTGATGAGGCCTGATTTCCATCCTATTGAAGAGAGAGAAGAGAATTGTTACCAGTGACCACCACTGATGAGAAGCATTAAGCTGATTAACAAACAAGTGCTCTCATGTGTTGTGCTTATGATATTACTTGAAAAGGGAGTATACTATTGTGAAAATATTAAATATTAATTGCGATAAAATAAGCAAGTCTTTGTAACTTAGCACTGGTTTTGGAAATAATTACGTTATTGGAATGTAAAGTAGCAACATGAACTCCAGGAAATACCATTTTACTAAAGCGGAATTCTTTTTGATTTCCTCACTCATGTGTTCGTTGCTGAACATTAGTAATTAACATCACGCCTAAACGAGAGAGACAAACTGAAAATAAAACAGCCCTGTGGGAAAATCGCAAACACGTAACGTTTGTACGCAAATGTACGCTGTTATCCAATTGGCCGTTAATCCATTATCACCTCCCTGCAGAGTGTTTTACCAGCATTTCCAGTGGAAAACAAAAAAAAAACAACCGAGCATTTGTTATTTACAGGCAACTTTCTTGAAAGCTTAATTTTTATCACAGTTTTGTTTTGTGTTTGCTCTGAAGTCTCAGAACAATAAGATTGAATGAATAAACGAAAATTCACAGCCTGTATTAGAGAGGCATTCATTCTGTTTACAGAATGTGTATATATAATTTATCACCATATACATTTCTATTAAATGAGAAATATTTACTGTTACATTTATATATTTTTTATTTGCGATACGTGCTGGGTTGACCCTGTCATCTCAGTGGAAGATGATTTATAAAACGTTTATACTTTTTAATTTATAATATAAAATTCTGAATTAAATTTTACTGAAACCTACAAACCAGGCCATATCATCCAAGCATTAATTAACGATAATCATTATTGTGTTTGGATAAGGAAGCTGGTGGTAGTATCATTTTTTTAATGATCATGTTATTTTTAATTATTAGTGATAAAGGTAAAAAATCTCATAATAAGGTGACAGTAGATGGTTAGTTTGAAAAGAAAAGTAAAGATGCACATTAAATAGGAAACAAAATCAGCCCAAAAATTACAGTGACAGAACCATTAGACATGATTCTACAGTATATATGTTTAGAGTGTTAGGGTGCTAACTGTGTGTGTGTGTGTGTGTGTGCGTGTGTGTGTGTGTGTGTGTATAACATCTGATGATAAATCACCCTGAGTTCTTTTACTCTGTAACTCGCAAGGCATGCAAATCTATCCATGGTGCTTGAGCAGTCAGGACACGCCCACAAATGGATGCATTTTGAAAGACACAAAATTAAAAAAGAATTAAAGTAAACTTTAAGCACTCATGTGCCTTTGAGAGAATTCAGCCCAGCGTTTCCGTTATCTGAAACAAGTAGCTGTCAACCTGAGTACATCAGATTGTTACTCAATCTGCAAGCCACCCACATATATGATATATACAGGGACTGATATAAATAAGCATGAATTTAAAAACTACTTGTAACAGAATGAATGTGTACTTATTTCGTGTGCAGCTGTGCTGTTTTGACAAAAAGCAATTTTTACCGTTACATATATTATAATCTTTAATTCTAAACTATGAAGCATATTCTTCAGTAAGTTGAAGGGCACTTGGCTCAGAATTTGTGGAATGCTTTTGTACTTGACTGAGAAGCTGTATTCAGTGATGACAGTCCCTGTCTGTTTACAAGGCCGTGTGTGTGATTTCCTGGAACCTCTTAAAAGTAGGTTCAATTCCCAGCTTTTCAAATATACTGCTCATTTACACACAACTTCAGTACAGTCGAAGACTTCAATGTACAGATTGGTCTTCTTCAAGAAGGCAGAAAAATGTAAAATTCTTAAAGATTACATTGCCGCTCCTCAGATTCAACCTATAATATAATATATGTGACTATGTTTGATTCCAGCTCACAAGATCCAATGTATAGGGAAAGGGGGATTTTCATGCGCATTCCGTTTGCTGATACGCTTACATCGCATGTTTTCAGTTTCCTTACACAAGTGCAGGGTCACTCAGAGGGCACAAAGCAGGGGACACCCTGAATAGGATGCCTTTTGTTGATGGGTAACACACTCTCACGCACTATGAAGTTGGACTGCAAGAGGAAAATGCCCAGAGGGGAGTCTCACAAAGATAGGGAGGATATGGAAGCTCCACAAGCAGAGCTGAGAACCACCATGCAAGCAAGGGAAAGTGCTTCCTCTCTGATAACTGAGGGCCATGCAAAATTCAGAATAGCAAATATAAATCAATGCTAAGCACTTTAAAGTCCTTGACAAACACTGGGGTTTTATTGTCACAGTTGCCAGAGTTTGCTTCTTCCTGCCATTTTGTGCGTCAACAATCCTATCTGACCGCTGAGGAAACCGAGATGATTGGATTGCAAAATTGTCTAGCAAAAAGTTCACTTTGCTTTTTCAACTTTTACTTTCAAAGGCACTGAGTTTTTTGAACCATGTTTGCATAAGCATGTTTTTTTTTTTATTTATTTCAAGGGGGGCAAAACAGCGCATGTATTTATGTAAGAATGAAATAAGGTTTAAAATTACAACAATATCTTATTATGGATATTTCACGGGACTGTTTCAAGTAAAAATCATATACCATAATAAAAATTCTTTATACAAAAAGTGTGCTTTTTGATAGTATTAATGCACGCAACACTAATAATCTCTGTAATACTTAATTTTTTGACGATAACATTTTGAAAAATAGGTAGTGAATGCTGCATTTCAAAACAAATCCAGTGCATTTTTTTAAATCAGAAAATGTTTTAAAGTTTAACTTTAAATTGCTCCAGTTCATCATCCTGAAACATAACTGAAAATCTATCTGGTTTGTAAAATAACCCGTTGATCACGCTCAGGATAAGAATTTTGTTTATCACAGACTAGATAGATTTGCAGACCTAGATCATCAGTATCAATTACTAGGATTTACTACAGTAGTTGAGCCAGTGCCTGGAATCATTTAAAGTGATTTATCTTTGAATTTCTTTTGTGCCAAACTGATTTTGTGCCTCCCTGTGACATTTCGCTGGCTTAAAATACAAAAACTTCTGCTCCAAGGGCCCTGTGTCTAATTTTTATGTGAAACATAGAGAGGATGGTACAGCTGTGTTTTGTCAAAATAAAATTTCAAGTAATGTATGTTAAGTGCATCTGATTATCAAATTAATTGAAAACGCAAAAAAAAAAAAAAGAACTGGATAGTTACAGCTTATTAGGGACGTCGTGAGTGTGACTGATTACATCACTGGCAGAATCTGCCGGCTGCTGCACACGGTGTTTATGGAAAATTGACACCGTAGCTATTATAGCTAGTGCGGCGGTTTAGCGGGTAATCCTCGCTGACGCACGGTGTGGGTTTTAAATGCAACCTCAGCGTAGCGTTCACATGCGCCTCTCTGTGTTCGTCCAACAGTTGACTCTAAATCTCCCCTCGACGTGCACAACTACAACATCCTAATGACCCGCTGGCGTCTGTTTCCCGGAAGGCACTCTGATCAGCGTGACCCTAATTGGACGAGCTATTAGTCAAAGCAGATTTATTCGTCCGTGGATTTTTTTTTTCTGAAATCAAATTAGTGCTTGCAAGTACAATAAGAGCATAAAGCACCACATTGGAGTCCATTGGAACATGGAAATTTTGCAGATATGGTGAAATTTAACGCATGATTAATTTTACGGAGCTCTGCTTAAGATACTTAACAGATGTGTGAGGCAGAAAATGCTTGTGTTTAAATAGCAGAATGCGTTCCAGTCTCCCAAGGTGTTTAAATGCTGACGTATGGTTCCTATAGTAAGACTACAGGGTCCTGTAAATATTCAATTTATTTTTTATATGGTGGGGGAAGGAGATGTATATCGCAGGTTTTGACAAAACCAGGCAATAATAATACAGAGTAGTCTTCTGTTGGTCCCTCAGCTCATGGCAGCTCGAGCCCAAACTCCCATTTTTGTCGCTATAAATTTCCTCTCTCCTAGTTTCTAAAGCCCTCATAAGGTACCTGCCACATGTCTGCGGGCCCTGCTTCTGTTCGCCCCCCTGAACGGAGCAGGTCTCACATTTGCTGTAGAAGCTGGACAGTGGATGACTCATGTTCTGGAGAAGCTCGCTGTAGATGTAGGTCCCACCCCTACATCTGAGGAGTGACTCAGAGGCAGAACACCCTACCTCAAGCCTCCCTCAGCATGTCAGACTCAGGCAGCAGTTCACCCCTGTGCCATTCTGTCTGTCTATGCATTTAACAAAGGTAAATCCGTCAATATTATCTGTGTCTTGCTGCACATTTTATAAGTATAAATCCCTTTACCCTTTAGATTATATAGTTAATGTGTGTGTGTGTGTATTTGTTTGTGTGTGCTTTCTAAGAATTTCAAATATCCCTGCTGTATATTTACTTTTTATTATATTACCCTGTAGTTTACAGTTAATACTGTGTGCGTGTTTTGTAAGAATTGTAAATATTAGAAGTATATTGCAAGGATGAACAAAATGACTTGCTACACTGTGAAATTTACAAGTGTGTCCCTGCAGAATTTTCCTCCATTAGATCAGCGAGCAAATGCTTTTATCAATAAAGTGCTATTTTACACTAGATCATCTCGTGAAATTGCATCTAATGAATGAGTGGTGAGTCTGACAATAAATGGTGGCATAATTCATTTGACGGCGACAATGCATTTAACCAAATCCAATTTAGTTATTTACGTTGCCGCTGATTATTTCTGACATCGAATAGTTGTATTTTAAGAATAACTCCATTAGCATTTTGCGGACACACTGCTGTTCTGTAACTTTCTCCCTGTGTCTCACCCTGTGTCGCATTTCGTAGTGTGCTGCCCTTTTCAAGCGTAAGATGTATTCGCATATTATGTACATTCATCTTTTCATCTGACCTCAAGATTATTGAAAATATATTACAAGGTCTTGGCTGATCAGCCTGGCGAGTTATTACCTGTGTGCTATGGTTCCTAATAATCACAAGAGGCAATAGCAGCATAGATGCTAAAAAGGTCAACAAGTCTTGTACCTGCCCATAAAGAAACTTAACCCTTGGCTGTCTTGCTGTATAATTTTCCACCTTCATTGATGTGTTTGGCAGAGTAGCCACATCTCTGTTGGACATTACAGCAAGGTCCTTAAGCCCCCAAAATGCTTCAGGGGCACTGAATGGTTGTCCTAACCGCTCATAGGAGTTTTTCTTCCACAAAAATGTTCCGAAGGCAGGATGCAAAATGATTGGTTCAGAGAGGCGACCAATCAGATTGTAGAGGAGGTGGAACCAACCAATCAGATAGCTTGGTCCCATCTCCTAAACCTTGAAAACTAACACAGTTCAATGTACCTGTTGTACAAATGGTAAACAATGAAGCTTCATTCAAAATTATTTTTAAAAAGTAACAATATATTGTCCACTCATTAAATATTCTCCCTTAATATCGGAAATGTATTTTTGGATCATTTGACTGTGGGCCTTCCATATTTGACAGTGAGCCAGGCATGGTGGATAAAAAGCAGTGCTTTTGGTTGTGTGCTGTGTTCGTCCAATCATTCATCCGTCTTCTAAGCGCTTATCCTGCTCAGGGTTGCGGGGGGGGAGGGTCTGGAGCCAATCCCAGTCGCCCTGGACAGGATGCCAGGGCAGGAACACGCGCACATTTACAGATGCCATACGGGTGATACAGAGATGCTAATTAGCCTAACTGCATGTCTTTGGATTGGGGGCCTTCTAGGGGCAGCGCGAGGAAGACTGTGCTTCCCTGGGTGAACATGTAGCCTTATAAAGAACAGAGGTGCTGCTTATAACTGCAGAAGGGAATTAGCAGCTGAGGATATATGCTATCGCTATTTAGTATTACCTTAGCAGCCCTGTTTAACCTTCAGTCCTCTTACTCCTCAGCAGCTTTTCCGTGACGTGCCTCGATCTTCCAGACAGCTACAATACACCTCAGTGGAGCAAGGTGTTTCTCGATAAGGAAGACATTAACCTGAAAGCGTAAAGATAATTGGATCGGATATCACCTACAACATTAACGCCCCCTCGTAATTTATAGATGCTTTGTGTGTTGCTGATCTATAATGAATAGAACCCCTTTCATTAATTAATTAACTGCCAAAAGGATATTGCAGACTACCTTGACCATAATAAGTAACTGTCATGCGATAATCGTGCAATAAGAGGCAGGGATGGGGACAAAGTGAAAGGAGTGCAAAATCTCGCGTGCTGCTGTTTCAAAACCAGCAGGGCTAAGCTGACTTAATATCAGTACAGCGTCATTGCTGTATGCGAGAAGCATCAACGAGAAAGAGAAAAACAAACGTTTGTTAATGGAAATGCAACTAATATTACGGTCAACATGCTCCCATTAAGTATACATCAGGGCCACTTTATTAGGTACTCCTTCATATTATCGGGAAGAGCCACGTAAAAAGGGAAGATGAGATGAGCTGTGCATTCAGAGAAGCGTTTCCACAAAGCCACTGTCGTACTGTGCTGTTATTTCTGCATTTGTGGCCTCCCTGTTAGCTTTAACGAGTCTGACCATTCTCCCCTGACCTCTCTCATTAGCGAGGGTTTTTCAGATCCAGAAATGCCACTGACTGGATTTGTTTTTCTTTTTTTAATTTTGCTTATTGAACCATTGTCTGCAAACTCTATATGTTGTAGAGCATGAAGATTCCAGAAAGGTGGCTGTTTCTGAGATGCTGGAGTCACCACATCTGGCACCAACCTTCACACCGTGTTTAAAATTGCTTGGATCATGTCTCCTAGCTGCACAGCTGCTGACCCTCTCGACTCCGTCTGCATGCTGTGACCGTATGTATTCAGTTGTCCTACCATGATTCACTGTTTGGGGAAGCAGGTTCTTTGTATTAAGTGGCATCTAAGCACATATTGATGCTATGTGGATTTTTTTTAAGCACCTAGATTTGAAGAACAATCTGTAGATCTTTAAGTGCCCAACAGGAAACATTTGCACACGAATTCAACCCCAGTCGTGCACTAAATGCAATAAAGCACCCTACATGCAGGTGGCGCTGTTTTTCACACCCAATAACACATAACACACAGCTAAAAATGCTAGCGCTATGAAATGCTTAAAAAGAGTTAAGCCAAAAATTCTGATATTCTATACCTGTGTTTTCTGCTTCTAGTAAAGTGCTGACTCTTTTGACAGCTCGACGGAATGTGTGCTGCTGGGTGCTTTGCATCAGACTCCTAGTAGAGAGGTAGCACCTGTGGTGTTTCCAAACCTCTCAATGACTAGAAGGTGCCTAGATGTTATGAAATCATTTTTCGTGCATGCTGACCTCCGTCGGGTGCAATGCCCATGGCCAATCTGGAGCCCTATGAGCGTCCTGCCAATAACCTCAGAGCCACTGTGAGCTTGACAGCTGTACCGTCCTTTTACCAGCAGGTCCTGCTCCCCGTGGACTCAAAGGGAAACTAAGCGTGAGTTTCTGGCCAAGTGTGGATCCCACAGGCTCTCAGAACCGTCTGCACATATGTCCTCCTTCAGCCGATGGCATCATTCATCCAAAGGACGACAGACACGGTACGTCAGCAGCCAGGTGGGCTGCCACTCCGACCGGAATATCGAGCATCCGGCTGACTTCCCCCAGAATCTACGCATATCACCTTTCATTCCTGTCTATCCTTCATGTTCCTATTAACAGAGAGACCGGGAGGAACGGGATACTGCTGACTTGACAGCCGTGAACGGCAACGCGTACCACGAAATCCAGCTGCTTTCTGGCACTTACACCACACGAGCCGTGCCCTCAAACCCATTAGGACCCGTTCGACTAATTCAGCACCAAATAATGGTCCCACTCTTCAGTCTGATGCCCCCGAAGCATGCTATAACCACACGGCCGGCTCGGAGAGTAATCTAAACGTGTGACTGATAAGCCGTAATGACTGCCCATTACAGACATGACTAATAGCCCCATACATTGTACTAACTACAAAGGGACAGTTTTAATACTTGCCTGGAAAAAGGCTCATTCTGAACATTATGTTAAATGTAGAAAATACTTTTCAAATCGGGTGACACATTACGACGTGGTCCTCATAGCTGTTGGGTTTTTATGCCATGGTTTTTTTTTTTTCATTTTTTGACCTGACACTGATATCACAGAGGAAGGCAATTTATAATATCAAATAATAATTGCATTTCTTAAAATGGCTGGAGACTGAGCTCTGAGTTCACACAGTGGCAAAACAAAATCAGGTACCGGATATTTAAATATTTTATTTTCCTTGTAACTATATATAAAGTTAGGTGGTGCTCTAATACTTATGAAAGATGGCAAAATTGTAAGGAGTACTATTCAGTTTCATATTGCAAGATGTGCCCCTGAGGATGAATGTAATCTTACACTGCATCAGTGAAATAACTGCAAAAATACATAGGTTTCCAACAGGGTAAAACACTGGTTATTTATCATTTTCACTTGACACTAGACAATCAGCACACAAAGAACATCAGCTTAAACGACCTGACTTTATGTCATTAGTGTGATGTGTTATGGGCCATATACAGTCACCAAGTGTCTATATGTAAATGACCACAGTAGTTCCTTAACCACCCTGAACATGTCACTTACTTAATAAATGTTCCATTTACCAAAGTTTCTGAACTGGACTGAATTTAGCTACTGTTAAACCCAGCTCGTGGTGAACGTTTTGATTTCAGGACCATTGCTTTCTCACTGAGGTCTGACAGCAAAACCGCAACAGAGTAACGGGAAACTAGCGATGCCAGAAGTGAGCAAGAACGTCAGGAGGGAAAAGCCAGAGCTTATAAGCTGTGAAGTATTACAGCTACCAAACCTCTTCCATCAGAACCTCTTCTCACCCATAATTACGTTGCATAATTGGTGTCAGTCTGGAGACCATCAAGAATATTTTACTAAATCTATTATTATTCTAATTATTATTATTATTATTGTTATCATTGTTATCGTTATTATGTATTCTGTTAAATAAGTTAGGATAATGGAGTCACTTTTATGAATACACAATCAGCATGACAGGCCCAGTTGTTATTATTAAGAATCCAACATAAATAATTAGGAATCATGATTATGAACGGGAATGATACACTTATAAAAACAGACTGAATAGGCTGAGGTGCGAGTACTGAAAAAAAAAAACATTATAAACTAAACAATAAAAATGTGTGTGACATATTACATGAATTCATTTGATGGATGTGTTTTTAATGACAAATCAATGTTTGTGTGTAAAATTAATTACAGTAGTTTCGAGAGAAACCAATCTTAGAAACTCATAGTAGGTGTCAGTTACTACTCAGTATGATCCAGTGAGAGATAATAAACTTACCAGTGGAAAGTGGGTTAAACTCACAGAAGATTGACAGCTAATAACACAAATTGGGCTGCTCTTGCTTCTCCACATCATGCATCATAATTTTCAATATAATTGAAAATTGTGATTTTCCTTTTCTTTTTTTTTTTTTTTTCTTTTTTTTGTCGGGGGTGAGGGTAGATGGGATTTTTCCCCCAATGTTTATTATTTTATAACTTTAAAGAATGTATACTTTTTATGTTTTATTAATTTATGCCTTTCAGATCTTTACTAGTAATTTAAGCTGAGTGTTTTTCTGCACTGCCTTACTAATTTGGGATAGATTACATCATGCTGAATTTTCAATCATCTCCACATACACTATATGGACAAAAGTATTGGGACACCTGGCCATTACACCCACAGGAACTTTTATGACATCTCATTCCATAGGTATTAATATGCATACCAAGACATTTTGGACAATTCCATGCTTCCAGCTTTGTGGGGACAGTTTGGGGAAGGCCCATTTCTGTTTCAGTTTGACTGTGCCCCAGTGCCCACAGTTTGGTGTGGAAGAACTTGACTGGCCCTCGCAGAGCCCTGACCTCAATCCCACCAAACACCTTTGGGATGAACTAGAACAGAGATTTCAATCCAGGCCATCATGTCCAACATCAGTGCTTGACCTCAGAAGTGCTCTTTGGGATGAATGGGCAAAAATTCCCACAGACACACTCCAGAATATTGCGGAAAGTCTTCCCAGAAGAGTGGAAACTGTTACAGCTGCACAGGGGGACCAACGTCATATTGATGCCTATGGCTTTAGAGTGGGATGTGATACAAGTTCCTGTGGCCAGGTGTCTCAGTACTTTTGTCCAGATAGTGAGTGTACATCCAAGTTCCTGGGCCTTAACTGCACCACAGAAAACTAGTAACTTCTACTGCTGAAGAGTGGAAATGTTTACAATCTTGTAATTGCTTTTTTTCTTTCTCTTCCAGTCCTAAGAGGATTTCCAGTCCTTGCTGGTATATTCCCTGACCATGATAACTCCACTATACTTGGCTATAGGAATGGGTGACCTGCTTTGTTTGTGTTAAAGGCAAGACCTGCTGCTTCTCTGACAACATCTAAGCATGTATCTAATCACATTCCTTTTGCCACGTTTTCAAAGGATTGTTCTGGTGCTTTATTGCAAATTCCATCCAAACTTCCAAGTGGTTTGCTATCAGAAATGGCTTCATCTTTACTACCTGGTAATACAGCTGGATTCGTTTTGTGATATTTCTGAGTATTTTTCACTGAGGCCCATTTTGTTCTGACCGCTGAACTCCGTAACTCTTTCTAAATGGCTTCATAGTGGCCTAAGCTCACTCCCTGGCCAGAGAGACACTCAGATGCAAGCGGCATGGTCCAATCCACCCTACATTTATGGTCACCAAAGCAGGCTGTTCCCACAGAGATATTCAAAGCATCCATATTTGTAGCATTTGCCTGATATGTGCTTTTCAACAATTTTTCATTTTCTTAATTGCTTCGCTTACTTTGTGTGTTTGTGTGTCAGTGTGTTTCTGGAAATGTTTCTCATTTGAAAAAAAAAACAGACTACTTACGATTCACAGTGTAGATAAAGGAGATCTCATTGACTTTCAACTGAGAATAATTGTCTTTGTACGTCGAAGTCTTGCCAGATGACAGATGGGGAAAAAATAGGTATGTGTCAAAAGGAACTGAAGTCAGCTGAAGGAAAATAAGACACGCCTCCATCAAAGGTCAAAAGTACGTGGAAGAGAACACCTGAAAGTACAACTGATGGGCAATAACAGAGAGAGATACGAGCGACAGTGTTTAATGTTCACATCTCCAGCCAGGTTGCCTTGTACAAACCTGTATGGCTTTCACCGGGCAAGACAGCAAACAGAAGCTCAGGACACGGGGATGGGAGTAAGGAAAAGAGACTCTAATTGGTTACAGGAGCGGAGATGGGTTGGAGAAAATGCAGGGAAGGGATGGAAGAATAGGACAGCCATTTTGGAATCGGCACACAGAAATCACACAAGAAAACAGATGATGGATTTTTTAAATAGACTACAATCAGGTACAAGCTTAGGGGACACAAGCCAGGCTTACTGTATCTACTTGGCAATAATGTGCATGTGAATGGAACGAAAACTCACAATCTGCCCCTCCCAAATGCACCTGATTTGAAGACCCAGAGAAGATGCACAATGTATGAATGCTTTTCACTGTCTCGTGCATAATGGACTTGTGCAATGGACTTGTTAATCGTATACAGTTATCCCAGTGTTATATATGAAATAGGATTCTAAAACATAATTCACAACACAACTATGCAACTCATTACATTTCCACCCTCAGTGATAAATGTATATTAAATGTTTAAAAAAAGTCACTGCCTTTAATTAGTATTTGGCAATTTATTGCCTTTCCATGAGACCTACTTTTTAAATGTTATATTAATGATGGTAGAAAGCTCTGTTGAAGAACTCTATCAAAACTTTATTCGAATTTGTTGTTGCCTAATTTGGCAGGAAAGATCGCTATATTTGTTTATTTCTTAAACTGTTGACTTTAGATGTGAAAATATAGACTAGATGTCCTGCTTCTCTTCTCTTGTGAAATAAAGCAATGCATTAAGTCTCGATTCCATAGGACAGGAATTCTTATATTCAGGTTATAGCCTGGTACATGTTCATCCATCCATCCATCCATCCACTGCTTATTCTTGGGTACATGAGCCAATCCCTGGCATCACAGAGCCAAAGGCTGGCATTATACCCTGGTAACTGCATGTCTTTGGAGCACATAGAGAAACCAGAATACCTGGAGAGAATCCGCACAACACAGGATGAACATGTGAACTCCATACAGAACACCTGACGTCACACCAGAATCAGGAGGCAGCAGTGATACCTGCTGAGTCACTGTCCCTGTGGACGAAAACACACAACACATGGTGTTACAGAAATGACATCTTCATTGCGGTGCTTATACCGTATGAGCAGGTTATATTTCTCAGTATAAATTTCCCACACCTGTAATGGACTGTCCAAGACTTCATTTTACCCTGCTCCCTCCAAGCAGATTCCACATCAAATTGTTGTTTCAGTGAAAGGCTGACTGTCTGTACATGTGCTCAGAGAAAGACATCGGATCTAACAGAACTCATGTGCTAATAATATCTTTTTATAGGCAGTATAGTACTGCTTCTTGTACTTTAGCCTTTAACATATTCAACCTAGTTGTGTTCCTTTCAATAAACACAATGTATTCACAGTGATTCATCAGGTGCAATAAGATTTTATTGATTGCTTTGAGGGGAATGTTGTTACTTTTTGTCCAGCAATATTGCAAAAATAAAGAAATATAGTACAATAGTTTTTTTCCTTTTCCTAAGTTCATAAATAATGAATAAGGAGAAAGTATGTATTCGGTAGTGGCGCTACAAGTGAGGCATGAACAAGACTCAGAAACATCGAAATTGCATAACGTCGGAGGACAGGAGGATCCAGAGAGAAGTCAGAGTTCAGTGAGGTTGGGTTCGGGATGTGAAAACTGGTGTACTGAAGACATGTAAGGCTGAAGTGCATCGTGGGTAGACAAGACAACTGTATCAGCTATCTATTGGGAGGATGAACTTCATAATTCATAACAGAGTATAGTTTCGGCACATTCTCCCCACCACTGCCACCACCAAGGAGAACAGACTCAGATCTACGACAGAGCTAGCTTTCCTTGAGGCTACCAGCTCCCTTCACCTTGATATTACAACCCTCCAGAAACCAGCAGTGAAGACCATGACACAGACTGTAAGAGTGGTGAAACATGACCCACCAAGTGGCTTTATATTGCAGATGCATGGTACATCATGCATTTCCTTGTAGACCCTCCTGTTCTATGCCTATCATGCCTGCTTAGTCATTGACAAAGACGCCAAGGTATCTAGTGCACCGTACCGTTTTTACACTCGCCCCTTGGTAACGGGAGTCAGTGGCTCAATCCCCGGCAAACAAAGCTCCTCACCAAGCTTCCGTACTCCTGATTTGGAGTTGCAGCTAAAGTCTGAGTAAAGAGTAAACAGTCTTGGGAGTTTTACTTGCACAAAAATGTTTTAAGGGCAGAACAAAAAATGATTGGTTGAGAGAAATAACCAATCATATTGTAGAGGAGGTTGGTCTAAGTAAGCCAATCAGATGTCTTGGTCCCATCTCCTCTAGTTGCTTGGGCCCACCTCCTCTACAATCTGATTGGTTATCTCTTTCAACTAATCATTTTTCATTATGCATTCTTGTGGAAAAACTCCCACGGGCAGAGTAAACAGGTGACCTCTGCATTCTCAACCCACATCACCTTAAGCTCCTCCCCCAGCGGGGGGCACTGGAGGATACCTTTTTGGCCACAGGAACTATGCATGAGGTTTTCCAGAGGTTTTCTCATCTTGCACTCAAGCTTTCATTTAATAATTTAGCGATATTATTTTTTCCAAATTTAAATGTTTAGGCAATGTCTGGGAGTGTGGCTTAATAATAGATAACGCTATACAGTATTGGGATTTGCTGGGCTGAGACAAACATGGGCCCAGCCTTGTTGGTGCCCTGCTCTGTTCCCCTCACTTACCTATTAGTTCTCTATGAACTTGGGTGTCACTGTGACAAGGTGGCTGCCATTGTCATGCTGCATGAAGCACCAGACCGGATCATCAATACATTAACATGCAGGCTCATTTTAACAGAAGCAAACACTAAAAATGACCCCCTTCAAAAACAAAGTGTCCACTGTGTTTTATGAATAACTGAACTTGGTAGCTAGATAAAACATCCGACTCATGGAGTTGACTGGATCGGCTGTTTGCATTCAGCTTTGGAATTTGTGGATTCGCAAACTCATCATTCTATGAAATCTCGCTCAAATCGTATGTGTTGTAGTTATGTGTGTGTGTTTTTTTGTTTGTTTGTTTAAAGAAAAGTAACAGTTAATATATAGATTTGCCCTTTAAAATCTCCTGTTGGGAAACAGACTTTGTAATCCATAAAGTGAGGGCGAGGGTGTGACAATCCCCATTTGTCAGTGTTATCCTCGCATTTTCTGCTTGCTTATCGGTCAGTCATCAATGAATTGTAATTCTGCTCTCGATCAATGTGAGAAATAATGCACTACATGGTCCTGAAATGCCGACAAGCCTGTTATAGCACACACACACACACACACACACACACACACACACACACACACACACACTAAACTCTTCATGTTACACAGTTTAATCCATTTCTGTGGGCTTTTGCATCAGACGCGCTGGAATATCAATGTCCCGATATAGTGAATGATGCTTGAATAAAGGGCAGGGACACTAACCTTGATCATTTTGATGATAAGAGGTTATTTATTCATGAGTTATTCAACACAGACAGGATTTTATTGAAGGAAAACATCGAACAGCACACACATGCACATACATGATGAGAATATGATGAGTGACTTTTTTGGAAAAAAAAACATTTTTGAAGAAAAACAGATTTCACAATATGAAGGAATTAGTTAAACAAATTAGACCAAATTTCCAAAGAATAGTGCAGTAAGAAT
>JAODJW010000050.1:7473733-7496132 GCA_026777045.1 Hyperopisus bebe
GGATTTTATTGAAGGAAAACATCGAACAGCACACACATGCACATACATGATGAGAATATGATGAGTGACTTTTTTGGGGAAAAACAGATTTCACAATATGAAGGAATTAGTTAAACAAATTAGACCAAATTTCCAAAGAATAGTGCAGTAAGAATAAATATAACATAGTGGCCCAAAAACAGCATCACAATGTGTCCATGTGCTGTTCAAAAAAAAGGAAAAAATTCTATTGTTTTTTGTTTTTTTTTAAGCACACACTCTGGAACCCAGTGAAAATGGTCCCATGATCCACTTTCGGGTGGCAACACCTCATTGGAAAAACGGTGGGTTAGATGACGGAACTGCACACATAGACCCCTGACCCAAACCACCCAGCAGATATGAATGCACACTCTGTGTTAATCCTGCAACAAATATTGCTCTTTACCACGGTAATAGGACTGTTGCAAGTTATTTTAACACATGGAATTTAAACTATTTCATATCAAAGTGGATCACTACACATACTTTAGGTATATTTCAATAAATGATAAATGCAACGGAATTCTTTTGCACATTTTCTACTAAATATGCTCATCATCAGATTAAAATGAAAATAAATGTATCCTATCTAGTTCAGTTTTATGGTATGCACTGCCTGCAAGCGATGTGCAGTATATGGAGAATTCCGCTGGATTGTATATGGAGAAGTACATTTATGATAAACTGACATTCTACGACAGAACAGCAACTTACTGGCGGAGAACATGCCAAGAACTGATAAGGTCATGTGATGTTAAATTCCTACTCTATAAGACTAGTTGCTATGCATTCCCACAGTGTCACGTTCAGGGTTTATATGTAAATGCACCCAAACTGCCTATTAAAGCTACATTTTACTCTAACACTATTTTTTTTTTCTTGTATGTGTATTTTGTCCCCAAAATGCATAGCATACATCCAGTCAAATTGGATTTTGGATCTTCCTTTGAACATGATTATAGCTGATTTTCTCACCTACACCCTTCATCACATTCACTGTCAAATTTATATTTTTCTTTTATTTATAACAACATGGTATGAAAATACATCAGGTATCACTTATTGAAATTTGGCATTTTATTGACGGTCCACCGTGTTGTGTGAGCATGTGTTGCAAATATTTAAACCTGCTCTAGAACCCAGAGAAGCTAAAAATAAGGACTCAAAATGGCCTGTGATTTCAATGATTATATAAATTGTACCACAGCAGTGCAGCATGAAGATCGCTAAGAGGGTTGGTATACTTTTTCATGTGCACAGCAGGCTAACTATCCAAATTCATCCAACCTCTTAATGGATTTACTGAATGAAGTGTACCAGAGCAGACAAAACAAATCTATATAATTTACAATAGAATCCCTTGACTAAGTTTAATTTACATTTCGCATGATACAATATCCAATACAAAATTGCTAAACATTCTCTTAATCACTACATGCCATTGGTATTTTTAATAATCTCATTTTATGTTACAAAGACAACTTTTATAATTAAAACACACAAAACGTATAATAAAGAATGTAAACATTTCCAAGACGCTCCTGGTTTGTAAGTTGGTCCTGTTTCAATATTGCGTTGTCTGTTGCTAATGTAGTTAGGGTTTGAAGAGCATATCTGAATGAAAGTAAATGCATTCCAAGGTGAAAAAATAATCTCTCTCATTGCTTGTGCAAATATTTTTTATGTACAACTATCAGCTAACCCTAACAAATAACTAACTAACAATCAGGCTGTCAAAGTTATCTGTTTAATCAGAGCCAAGCAATTATATCCTGCTGTATATTAATGTCATTGAAGAGACACGACATCTCATTTTGAACCCTGAAAAGCTTTCTCTGGTATGAATGATTCATTTTGAAATTGCTATCAGAGAAATAAACAGCTTAAAATGACAGATGATTGAAATGGTTCAGAATTCTGAAACCATTTAAGAGTTGAGAAGTCGTTAAGTCAGACGAGAAATTAAGATTCTGCGATCTTATGCATTTTGTGTATGATTGGTGGATCTGAATAGCGAAGGAAATTAAATATCTTAAAAATGTTTCAACAGATACCTGGAGAGGAGATAAGTTGAAACTCCAACAAATACCTGAGAGAGCTGTTTATAAGAGCAGGACAGAAAAGCGATGAGATATAAGCTTTGACTAATTACTTACTGTAGCTATGTGCTGTTATCTACAGGAACTTGTACTTGCAATCTGTAAATGCAATTCAGTTGTTTTGTTGTCGAGTTAGATTTATGATTCATATTTCATGCGCAATAGATTAATGTAAGAACCAGTATTATCAGCTCACTGGCTGTTTAGGAATTCATAGAATTTCTGATAGATTGGGATTTTTCTGGATTTAAACATGAGAATATAGGATTTCTGGTAGATTGGGATTTTTCTGTATTTAAACATGAGAATATAGGATTTCTGATAGATTGGGATTTTTTTCTGGATTTAACCCTTCACGTGACTCATTTTTAGCTGCTCAGTGATGCTGAAATATTGTGTTCTGCTCATTTTTAAAGTGTTTTAATTATTTTCAATTATGGAAATTAAAATTAATTGGTTTCAAACTTAAAATAATTTCTTAAATGGCTCAAGATCAAACAATATACAGAAACCATTCGATCAGAGAGACCAACACCATCTCTCATGTTGAATGGTTACATCTCTGACTTGAAGTATGAAACAGCCAGAGGTGGATAGTTCAGGTCCAGAAAGTAAAAATCCAGGCCAAGATTTTGTTTGAACCAAGCAGTTGAGTCACATTGTACTTTTTAAAAAACTTTCTGGAGCTCAATTATCCAACCCCGAGAACAGCCCATGTATGGATGTATGTGTATGGTAAAATACACTTGCTGTTTCTATTATGAATGAAAAGTTTATTTATGCATATCATACAGTATAAGTTATTCCACCATCTGAGACTTTTCGGTGATATAATCAGTTGTGTAGGCCACACTTCACCTGGAAGTGCAACGAGGGCGCTGATAAAAGCCAGTCGAGAGCGTCATCGCCAACATTAGCTTAAGATGTGACTCTCAAGTGCCATTAACTTCCAGTGCTTCCAGGGAACTGCAGTTCTGTGCATCACCTCAGGCTTCCGGAGAGACGGACAGAACAGGGGCGCCTGCAGACATCTAACTGCCATGGAAACTGCAACTAATGCAGCGGTGAATGAGCTGTCGCCTAGCAACGCCGCACTACTCCAATTGCAAGCAGCCAGACACGAAAATGCAGAAAGTTGTCTGCTAAAAAATCAACTAAGTAAAAACAATCAGTGAAGTCAGACATATGATTTAAAGGCAATTTTCTCTGCTTCAGATGAACTCAAAGGCTGAGCAGACATCAGGAGTGGCGTCTGCAGACCGTGAGTGAAGACTCTATCCACGGCTCTGCCTGTTTAGTTACACAAATGACGGAAATCCATTTACAACGAGAAAAATCCCACTATAGCCCGCTACGCTTATTGGCATCATTTTCTTCATCATCATCATCATCACAGCTGCTCATAATCAAATCTGAAATGTATTTCAAACCACTTGAAAGGCTACTGAACGTTGTTTTGTTTTCATAAAATTGCATTGACGGCATATAGTGTTTCGTCTGAGGAATCTGCAATGGTTTAAGGACGTTAGAAGGGATAGGAAAACATTTTACATGGGCAGACCTCTATGTGCTTTAACCAAGTACTCAAGTCGAACAAAGTTTAGAAAGTTAACCCGTGTCCAGTGCTCACAGCTTATTTCTCAAAGTAATAATAATAATAATAATAATGATAATTAGTGGTAATATATTACTCAAACTGTATAGTATTTAAATACAGAGCTTAATAAAAATTCCCTTAAATATTTCAATTCAATATGCAGTACATATACAACGTTAAACATTTTCAGCCACTTACTGTAAGTTTTTACAAGTAAATATGTTGGTGAAGCAAACAAATAAATCATGCATACAATATTCTAATAAACTGTTGGCAATGGCTCCCTTTATGGAAACACTATAATAGACTGTGTAACAAATCCGTGGAGAGAGAAAAGCCATTATCAGCCATGCTCTGGGGAAAATAATGTAAATGTATTAAATTAACTTTGTAAGGTCTTTCTTGGCATTACGGTGCACATCTCATTTCCGTCACCATGATGCTGGCACAGCGATACTGCTTGGAGGAAGAATCTAACCTTCATTTTATGTCAGAAAAACTGCATCGCCAGCCGTTCAAGACAGAAGGATTTAATACGTAAAGCGAGAGCTCTGAGGGGTCAACTTTGAGGGTAATAGTGAGAGCCCAATTCGCATTCATGGAGGACAACGCTGCGCAAATGAAATGCGATGCACTCTGCAACCCTGGGCATGCAAAACATGCAGTTATGCGCACAATGTGCATAACGGCATCACACGTGCAAACAACGAAGACTACCGCACGTGACCGTAGACAGGCACACGGTATATCAAATTGACATAAACACAGAGATCGTCACACACCCGCAGACAATCATGCGCACACACAAAGGCATGCATTCAGAAATGCATAAATGCATACAGATTCGGTCACAATGTTGGGATTACTGGAAAATATCCAAGCATCTTTCAAACGCAAGAGGAAGCAATGTAGCAAGTTTAGGTGGGAAATGAGATGCAGGCCACTGCTGCCGTCCCTGTGGTAAATCAGAACCTTTCACTCTATGGGACAGGACAACACAGGCCAATTTAACTCGTTCTGCCAAAGCATCAGCAGTTCATATTCAGGAATGAGACTGAGAGATCATGTACTGCTGCAGTATATTACTGTTAGAAATGTGGGTATGTAGTTCTTTCTCCTTGGGTATTTGTGGCAATGTTCTCTTTATTTATATCAAATGTACCTCTTTACTTTATATAACTGACAGAAAGCCAGTACAGTGGCTTAGGCAAGGTCTTCACTGCTAAACAAAAGGCTTAAAAAATGATGATGTGATATTTATAAACAGTCAAGCTTTTTCAGGGAATCGGGGGACCCACCTTGCAGACCGCAATGCTTTCCAAAAAGTGCAAAGTGTGTCATAACTGGACCAAACTGAACTAAAACTATCCCTCAATACTGCAGCACTACAA
Source organism: Hyperopisus bebe (assembly GCA_026777045.1). NCBI lineage: Eukaryota > Metazoa > Chordata > Actinopteri > Osteoglossiformes > Mormyridae > Hyperopisus > Hyperopisus bebe. The sequence goes on from JAODJW010000050.1 coordinate 7,478,842, forward strand.
ACCTGTGACCTGAAATCTGGGGAATGACAGTAGGGACCGACTGAATGCTGTTTATTTGGTATAGTGGAGAGATCTGATTGGTAGATACTTTATTTGCACAGCATTTGTTTACAGAGATCATTTTTTTTTTACTGTTTAAGGAACAGCATATCTTAAGTGGTGTTTCTCAAACCTCAGGGCAAATATCATCAGCGAGTTTCAGATCCACTTGCTCGCACAACCCTTGCAATTTAAGATAATAGGTTGCCATTGTGCCCATTGCCTTGGCGAATGAGCAGACACAGCAGCTCAAAATGCCTAATTGATCTATCAGCTTGAAGTCGTCTACATGGAGAGCTTTAGGATAACCCAACTACAGTCTACAGAGAGCAAAGCCATGGGGAGCGTATCAGGAAGGCGTTGGGTCTATGAGATGAGATGAGATGAGATGAAATAGGATGAGATAAGACAGCAAAGCTTTTCCACAAAAATGCCTAATGTACGCAGAATTGGACTTTCAGATCATATAATCAACCATGGTTTCATGACTGGAGCCAGGGTGAAAAGTCTAACCAAATCTCATCAGGGTCAAGAGTTTAGCTTTTCATGACGTCTATTTGTACCCAAACTATGTCATCTATCCACCAGGGATGTAGCCAGACCTTAGTCTGACCTTGTACAGACTAAACCCATTGATGTTAGTGCAGTGGCAATGGGGGAATATACTCAAAATTTTGTTTTTAGTCAGGGATGATGACTGGGGTGGCCACATATTTACCAGGGGGCATGGCAACCCCTGACCACCCTTTAGATTTGCCCCTACTATCCAACCACTTCTCCTGCTGGGGGGTATTACAGCAGCAATGCAATGTAAATATATACAACCTATATACACACTTGCAGTGGTAGAGCACGGTACATTGTGTCATTGCAGCAAATGTAATATTGTTTGTGGCATTCTTCACCAGGATTTAGAAAAGACTATACAGTGGTCACCATGGATGCATGTTCACAGAACAGCAGGAAACTGCCAGAGTAGATATGGGGCAGGCATATAATGCGCTCCAGCTGAGGAAGACCCAAGAGGGGATTATTGTGGACAATGACATGTTTGCTAATGTTCCCTGTGTCATTGTCACCACAATAATGGACGAGCATGAAGCAAGTGTACCAGGTGCCATAAAATAGGAATTGGGACAGCATGAAGCAGAACTGATGCCAATATGGGCAGGAATTACATTTAATCATTCTGTTTTATTCTGTAACATGTGAATTGAAATTTAAAAACTCCTTAATTTTTTTTTCCAGTGTAGATTTAGACTGTAGTGCAATCTGCAGGCAGAGAATTACAGGGCACGACTCGGGTTCGATTTAGCAAATACCTGAACCCTGGTGGAAATATTATTGGGCAACAGTGGGGAAAAAATACTGGGAGAAAAAGAGGTGGTAGTATCAATATCAACATCAGAATCAACATCGATATCACTCGTTTGTGTAGCTATTGGGCGAAGAGATGAAGAGATGATATTCTGGCAACACTGAGCTGCTCAGTTTAATGAACTTGCTAAAAGATTCACAGAAGTGAGTGTGGCGGAGAGATGACATTTCTGTTGCAATGTTGACTATCTTCCAAAAAGTCGGGTGAATGTAAACTGTGAAGATATTACAGCGGAAACAGCTCATGGGATCAACACATCTGCATTGTTTTGCCCAGTGTCCTGTAGCAGAAAGTACGACGTACATGAAAATTGCTGGTTTTCATGATGTGAGCGCCTGTTCTTTATCGTATATTAATGAGACGGCATTCTTCGGTAGTTTGATTTTAGTTAATATCAGAGGAAACATTCACATCCATGTGAAAAGTCACTCCCATGGACACCAGGAGAGATTTGGCAGATCGGCTATTTGTCTGGGAGTGAATTTCTGTCCTGAAGGTGTTAGCATGTGTGAAATATGAAATGTACAACGGCTGTCATTTTGCTTCACATGCTCTGAATAATGCATGATATTAATGCATTAATACAAAGCATTCAGTATGAGAACTGACTATGTCTTGGGAGGGATATGCAAATACCTGCTTAGAACACAGTGCGATTGTGCTGGAAAGCTAATTACAGGTTTACTGTGACACATTGTAAAAACAGGTGGTCAATTTACCTCTGACTTACTCGTGAGTGTGTGTGATAAATCTTCCAACTTAAAGAGCATGTAGATTTGGGGAAATAGTAGCCCAACAGAGGTATAACTTTTTAAATATCTAAAAAAAAAAAATGCCGCAGAAAAAGTTACGAAAGCACACTTGCGTTAATCACATTAGCTAAATGCATACATCCTAAAATGGAAACTCCCAAAGGGTATTTTAATATTGTGGTTAAAAGACAAACACCCTGATATGCAACTGATAACATTCATGCTATTATGGAAGTTCTTCATTAGTTCAATAAGTTCCATGTATATTGAAAAAAAATATAATTTTCTTCTTGAATGATTAACGAGTGTATTAGAAAGATCACTGATAGTCGAAAGTTTATTTTCAGATATTAAACACAGGATGTGGTGCTACCTGCTTTGTGAATGTCGGTACATTACGCATTCTACTAAGCACCAAGATGTAGATACATCACAGTATTCTTCATTAAATGGCGTGTAACTGATTTAAAATCTGTTAGCTAGATCGGCAGAAATGGCAAACACGATATATCATTGTTTGAACGTCAGCACCACTTTTCATATATAAGAAAATATAAGATAAAGCTGTTGCGAATGTGAATATGCTATAATGTGTCAGAAATGGAAGGCGCACATGTTTCCGTATGCATTGAAGCATGATGGGATAGGCATCCCCTGTGGAGCATCGCCAGTGTGAGGCCTGTCTGAGTAAAGGTCATGCATTTGATCTTACAGGTTTCACTAGCCAAAATATATTACTCTTCATCCATCCATCCATCCATCCATCCATCCATCCATTTCTTAACTGCTTATTCTTGGCAGGTCCAAGGGTGTGGACCCTATCCCTAGTATCACAGGGCACATTTCAGATGCAAAATTTATTATTATTATTATTATTATTATTATTATTATTATTATTATTATTATTATTATTATCAAGGGAGTAGCTAGACATTCTTAGCCCCCTGACGAAATGTCGCCCTGGGGTCCCCCACCCCCTTAAATAATTATATAATGTTATAATTTTACATATTCAAGGGCCCCAGCAAAGTGCTGGGCCGTTGATTATTATTAATGTTGTTGCTGTCATTGTTGTTGTTGTTCTTTTATGCATTCAGGGGCCTGTATCACAAAGTGAGATTTTCTGGTTAGCGAGCTAACTTGCCAGATTTAAGGTAGCCAAGTTTAAATGGACTTTATCTTTGTTCACTTACGTTTAGCCCAGGCTACCTTAAATCCTACCTTAAATACCTTAAGTTATGTGGCTAGACAAGAAATCCTACTTTGTGATACAGGCCCCAGGACTGGTATTGTTATTGTTGCAGCACTGTAGACTGTCCTTGGGGGAGGTTTGGCATAATAGCCTTGGAACTGATATTTACAATTCTGGTCACATTCTATAAACAATCACAGGATTGTTCTTACAGAGTGTATTAATGCCCACAGAATCAAAGCATATCAATGATTTCTGCGGGGTATGTATATTAAAAAAATAATATATCCATCCAAGAAATATATATGTATACACACCCCAAAGCAAAGGTCAAGCAATGTATTTCAGGTGTAGGGCTACACTGTCAAAAATTTCTGGGAAAAAAGATGAAAATACAAGCCCATTAACAGAATCCTAATGCAATGTACCCTAGAACTTAAGGTATCAAAATTCCATTATAAAAAACCATGTTGCGTTCATTCATTTGTTAATGCAAAATCAGCAAATTACACTTACATGAACATTGCACCTTTAGTGACAAATTATCATCTGTCCACCGATGGTCTGTCATTCATAAATCATGTCCTATGGCATTTCATATATCTCAGGTATGAGAAATCTGTCCACCGAGACCGGTGGCAGTAGCAATGTATAATCTTATTGGTAGATGCCATACACCCAAGCCTGGGGTGTGTAATCAAACTCCGCCTTGTTCAATAACAGACGAGTAGGTCTAGGAAAAGAAATCCTGGTCGATTAGTATTTGCGGCCTGTTGTAACTGATCCGCCCCTAGCAGTAAGAAAATTGCTTTCTTTTTTTAGTAGCTATATGTAGCTATATACAATTTCTAAGGTACAATATGTATTTTGATACGTAAAAGAAAAATATTAATTAGGCTTGTGTTTACCAAGTAAGAAGTTGGTTGCCCCAGTGCTATTTAATATTTAATATGGACATAAGCTTTCGCCCTGAAAATGCCCAGTAGCATATACTCATTGAATAAGCTCATTGTACTTTAAAGTAATGTGTTGAATATACTATCATCAATAATGATGGCTCTGTAACCTGTCAAAAATGTTAAAGGATCTTTTGAGTAATACCAATTAGTTTATTTCCTTTCATAGTATGTAAATTCCTTACAAGACGTATGATTTAGTTATATTTTAAAATAAATGATTAAAATGAAAGCCATATTTAAAGTGTAATTTTCACTTTCCGCGTGAATGCTAATACTTCTTGACATCTTCAAAAGCAGTAATATTTCAATGACTTAGACATCTGTACACTAAATCAAACATCCCTGACCTTTACACCCAAAATAAACAGTGATTACTATGTAATGATATGTTTCAAGATCAAATTGGGTTTTGATAGAAGCTGTCAATTTGCACTAAATATCACAGGCTGTAACACGGAGACTTTAAAAACCCCAGAAGCACATATTTATTTATCTCCATTCAGCACCACATGATCTTTTGATCAAAGATTGTCATTGAGTTAAACCAAATAGCTCACATTATTAATCAAATGTAAGGTTGCACAGGGGTACCAGAATCAATCCGAGAGTAAAATGAAAGCTGCTGGGACAGAACACGTGCCTTGTTTACAGAGACATTTGCTGCCCAGTAATGCAGATAAGGAGAACATTCTGGAAAAACACCATATAAAATTAAATAGCTACTTTTAAACCTCGTATACCATTGAAATTATTAAAGAATATTTGGAACCACTTTACAATAAGACTATTGTTTATGAAGGGTTTATAATCTGGTTATTAATTAGGTTGTAATACTTCGTAAATCATTAATACACAATAGTAAACAAGTTATAACCCATTTTTTTAATTTGTGAGTTGCTACCATTAATAAAAGGGAGATCTATTGTAAAATGGTATGGATTATTTTTAAATAATTTCCTCTTAATATATAAAAAAGACAAAACAGAAAATGGAAATATAAAAGTATGATTTAAACACATCTCCATTAGCATTGATTTCATACTTTCTGGTTTTGTTCGCAAAATTTGATTTGGAGACTGATATAAATTGCAAATTAGCACATAAGGATCTAATAAATGGTAGGGCGGGGGTTACAGAGTATAAGAGATCAGAAGGCAGGCCTTATCGGATCAAACAGTGCGAGTCAGTGTGGGGGACATTCCGGTCCACTGCTGGTATCACATGCAGCTGTCAGTGAGGATATGCAATCGCACATAAATGGGGCACAAAGGCAAAGACGGAAGGGACGCTGCCGTGAGCCGTTGTGATCATGTGATTGTGGTGATTTAATATTTCGCTTAGCTACTTCTGATTCACTGGATTCGTAACTAATGTAACGGTCCATGGCAGGTTCAAGCTCTAGGGAAGGCCTGCTTTAGTAGCCGTGATCAAGGTATTTAAACTCCGATAAAATATTCAGCTTTTAGAATAATAAGGTCGCTTGAAGTAAGTATGTCAGTGGAGCAACTAAATTTAAATAGTTAAAATCAGTGGAACTCATAGCTGTAGCTGTGGGCAAATTGTAAGGTCATATAATAAGGTTAAATAGGTAATTCGGTAAGTGGTCAGCAGGAAGACCTTCCTGTGCTGAGGTATTCCCAGAGTTAGCTTAGGACTCTCTTCTGGATGACTGATTAACAGAATCACCTACACTTGGATGTGCATCCTGGTTGTCAGACCACAGAATCTTTCACTCTGTCACCCAGGGCAAGAACCAGCCAGTAACGAACTGTAGAAAACGTTTCAGATCTTTTTGTGGATCCCCGGATTAGGTAGGCTAAAAAGAAGCTCAGACACAGCCAGTGATATGTACAAGCAATCCTCAGGAACGAATACGTCACCTTGCTGTCCCTCCTGGCTATCAGGCTATAGTTTGTCTCCTCCCCCCCCCCCCCCCCCCCAACTTCCAAAGATCCAGACATCTTCAGATAAAGTGTATTCATTGAGCTTTCAGAAAACATACTGTCACGAGAATTGTGACCTTTTAGTCCCCTTCTGTTCACGATTCTGTTGACTAAACTAATTTAGCTCTTAGTGTGTGAAATGCATCTTCTAGATGCTCTGGGAAGCACTTCAGCCATGTTCCTGGGGTCATGGGGTGTTTCGGTCTTTCTTACAATGTGTTGACTGAAATGGTCCAGGTTGTTATTGTGAATGAAATAACAGTAACAGTCAATCATTAGATGTTTTTTTTCCACATTTAAACTGTATTTCAAGGTGAATTCAAAGAGCTAAGCATGCATCTATAGTAACACTGATACAAAGGTGGTTGTGTCATTAATGGACTACATCAAATCTGCATCAATATTTCCAAGCATTTGAACGATGGTTGACAAGTTGTAATCATTGTATTAAACTCATTTGTGTGCAGTGAGTCCTCATAAAACTAAAATGTTACATATTCTATGTAACCAGAAACATAATAATAATTTGTTTGTTATAAAATACTTCTAATTCTTAAAGATATTTTGGCAATTTCAATGCTTGAATTTCTTATCTTATATTTCTTATATTGAGCTACTGCTTCAAAAATAAAATGAGAAGATTTACTGCCACTTTTGTGAAGCCCTAACATACACATTCAAGCAGTGCAGTGAATTTGAAGATGACCTGTATGCAAGGTTTACATCCTGCTATAGTGTACTGATTGTACTCATAATTTTTATTCCAATAATCGCTTATCCAGTGCAAGGGCAAAATGAGCCTAAAGCCAGGGGATGCCCTGAATCAAGATCACGCCCAGACATGCAGACGCCCACCAGATCTGCGTGTGGAAAGTGGGCCACTCAGAGGAAGCCCACACAAACCAGGGGAGGGGGCACTCTGAAGGTGTGAGGTCAAAAGGCCCCCATTCTCCCCCATTAACGTTTAAAATTTTATGAGTAAACTGACATTAGCTACTACAGAACTTGGCGGCGCACAAAACGAGCAGCTCTGCCTTATTATCGCTCCCAATTAGGATTTAAGAAACACAGTAACTCTACATGACACGCAAGCCAATTAAAACCCTGAACAATTTTTTTATATGACTCTCTAAAGTTTTACATTGTAGCAGTGTTGCGACAATGCTACAGTATATAAATGGTCCAGAAATCATTGTATTAGCTTCATATCAACATCTAAATACTAATAGACCATAGATTGTAATAGATATCAGTCATATTAAATAGTGCTATTAGAGAAAATGTAATCACAACATTGTAAGTGTAAATTCTCTGGAATATTCAACCATACCGTTTAAACCCCATACCAGATGCCAACCACTGCACCTAAAAATCATTTGAATGTTTTTTTTCCTACAAAATAATCTTATTAGTTATTTTTAAGTCTTATTTAACTATTTAACTTTGACAGAAAAAAACTGAAGATTTATGTGAAATAATCTTTCCATCCACTGCTTCAAATATCTAATTGTCAGCATTTAAGCATTTAGTTCCCGGTTCACAAACTCAACCTACAGTCTATTGTGCTGAATTTCCAGCAATCATCCAGCCTCATCATTCCACAAACAATGATTCCGGAAGGTTCAATGGCAGCTCCCCGGCCAGGAGCAGTCAGTCTACCTGTCGAATATTTTGGTGGCCACAGTTATTTTATTCCCATTAATACGATTCTAACAAAAAACCATTCACAAAGACACAAATAACAGTCCTGAAAATGGACAATAAACTAAACGAGAATTCAACCCTGCCATTGTGGACCTTACATCCCTATACTGACCTTAGATGAAATTCGTAATAATTGTGACAGACAGGATTAAATCTTGTTTATTTTTCCTAGTAAAACTATTCAGTCTCATTCAGCTTTAACTGTATGTTGGTATAGCTACCAAGAGGCTAACTCTGGTGCAAAGTTAAATAAACTAATAAAAGCTACATATTATAACAGTATTTTACCAGTGTTCGTTGTTTTTGTTCTTTCTGCCTTTTAAACTAATGGTGTTTTGATTGGTGATTGTGAAGCACCTCCACAGTTTAAAAATATATATATTTTTGACTACAGGCAAGCTGCAAGGATTTTACAACGCACAAGAAAGTCAGTAGGTGCTCTAAAGCTACAACACTCTGTATATCCACTCATCACTGACATCCTAAAATGAATGTTTTATCAGTTAAAAAAAAAAAAAAGATATTCTATTCCACGATCTTTGTGATGAGCAGAATGGAATGACAGCCAGACGTAATACTAAAGTAAGTATCGTGGCTTTCGTGAAGAAAATATATATAATAAATAACACGTAAAAACTTTTAAAGAACCGAACCACTACTCAACTGATTGCTATTAAAAGGCTGTCAGAGCAATTCAGTAATATACCTGAGGTAGAAAAAAGTTTGTGTCATGGCTGTGCTGGATGTAAAGGGAGATTGGGCTCTTTGATCAAGGCTCGTCAGCACCAGCCAGGAACTCCTCAGGATTTAGATGACTGAAGACCAGAATAATATCTCATAACAGCTGGATCACATCACAATTTGTTACATCAATCAAAACAGAACAGATGTCTGTGGCCCGCATGCAGTCCTAGTCAGGTCTGGGTCGTCCGTCGCTAAGAAATGATGTATCACGTCAATGATGAGCGATGGAAATCGGATGAAATGAACAATGAAATGAAAAGCGAAATTACATATCGCAAAGCAAAAATAGCATTTTACAGAGCAAATTAAAATTAGATAACCCAAGTAGTCAAATTTTATGCCTGCGTAAATTGAGACTTAAAATGCATGTCCTATGCAGCATTGCAATGCTGTTCACAAGCAAATTAATAACATTATCTTATCTATGATAAGTTAATGTTGTATTAATGGCTGGTAACAGCATAGAACAGTGGGTGTGAAATATTAAAGTATAACTTCCATTCTCACACAAGACACCAGAATAAGTATTGAAGGCTGGCTTTGACACACAACAGTGGACAGGAGCGTTGATGATGATTTTAGGCCCCATGAAAGTACATCATACTGCCCCCCCCAGTCCAGACCAATCTAGTTATTTTCCAATTTTTTTAAAGCCCCTGTCACTTTGCGGCCCATGGAATTGTCCGAACTCCTGGATAGCAGGCATGAAATTTTTAAACAGTTGCTTTCTGCACTTTCAGGACTAGGCAAAGGAGGTCTGGTTGAAAAGTTAATAAGATCTTGAGTGTGCCAAGTTGAAAAGTTAACAACGCTAAAGGTACTGCTTTCTGAAGGTAAATCAGTGAGGTGTGCGTTGGCATCGTAGAGCTCATTTTGTTACAGGTAATACACAGGTGAGTACTGTATGTTTGCAAACGCTAACGATGACTGATAATGTAAAGAACGCAGATCTTAAAAAGGCAGTTAGAAAAAAAATGAAGAAAAGAGTAATGAAGCACAGAAGGAGATATATGGGAAAAATGCTGCCAAAACAGTAAGCAGGCAAGCTAATAACCAAGTAGTTACCTGTCTATGAGAATTGTCTGGGATAATGTATGCCTAGAGGCAGAGGTGGTCCATCTTAGCTGGGGGCCCTAGGTTCACACCGGGGTGGGGGGGGGGGCAAGGCAAAGTTGGCCACGTGAGCTGAAAGAGAAATGAGAGGGAGTGTTAAATGATGGAACATCAATAGTATGCTAATCAAAGGACGGGGTGCCAGCGGTTCCGTCGGAAATTTTTGTTATATAAAACGGCTTGAAGTGGAGATTTTATCTATGTGTTTTGTCACATTTTTTTTTTCAAGATCAGCAGGGGGGCTCTAAAGTGTGGGGCCAGGGATGTTGCCCCCCCACCCCCCCCATATTGAACCTGTGTGTAGAGGAATTAGATTATACCAAAAGAAAGCGCCTTCCTGTGGAAGTCAGAGAGACGGTCAAACAACCTTGAACATAGCAGGACTAATAGCGCACAGTCTTTAAGGACCTCTAAGTACCTCTGAGGTCTACCTTTAAGGTCATCGTCATCTTGGGAACTTGCAGTGAGATGGGAATTAACTAGGCTTAGGATACGTGGCTTAAACAGAATTCAAACAATGATTGCTAAATATCTTAAGGAAAGGTAAAACTTATACTGAAAATAGCCTGCTAATCAGTGGCATTGTGCCAGTCAGTTTAGGTAAGCACATGCCTACGCAATACTATATATATATTATACTATGTAAAAATGTAACGTATAAATTAATTACTCAGCCAATAATGTGCCCACAGTGACTGTAAATACTGTAACACATAGTAAACTTGTAGTCAGGATAATCTGGCCAATGAGAGAGCTCCCTCCATCAGATCACATCTCTTAATCCCCTCCCCCAACATTCCCAGGATAATCTGGCCAATGAGTGAGCTTCCTCCATCATTTTGCGCCTCTAAATCCCCTCCCCCATCCCTCATCATTCCCATCTTCTAGTGATACCTCTGCACATCATCCAGTTGTCACATTGTGACATTCATGACTTGCATCTCAGTGGCAGTAAACAAGGATAGCTATCTTTAGCTGTTTATAATTACTAGCCAAATAAATGTGCAACTGCAAATATAAGAAGGCACCTGAATTGTTTCTGTGTTGTTGACCCAGAGACACATGCTGCATTAGCCTAAAACTGTCAAAATCTATCATGCACATGTGTGCTTGGGTAGCTATGTAATCAATGTGCTAGCAGACATACTGTGAGGATGCGTTATGGACTTATGTTAATGTTAGTCAGCTAACGTTAGTCAGCAAGGTAGATGGCCGACCAACTCAGTTTGTAGTTTTGCCTGTACAAGTTATACTGTCCTTCAGTATTTGCTAGCTAGTCACAAACACCAACACAACACAGCCTTTTCCATTTCCATGTGACACATTTTGAACATATCTAGCAAACAATTTTCTGACTGCCGTCAACTTGCCAGTCATCTAGCTAAATGTAACACTGCCACTGCTTACTTCATTTCGATCATTACGCCAACCGTAAATAGTTGAACTTACATGGAGTGTTTTGGCCTTTTTTTTAATGGTGCCTGCCCACAAATATGGTTTGCACAACATCCTTGACGCTAATGGATCCACATAAAATCTAAAGAACAATACACTTCCCCAGTTTCATCTGAATCTCCTTTCAAAGTGAAATTATGCTGATACATGAGGTGGAGATGGAACACTGCCACCTCCTTTGTATAAACACACATGTATGACAACATTTTCTCCATCTTGTTTTCCACAATTAATGGCCTTTAATGTTTTGATGTGGTCTACGCTCTCATTTTTATTCACTATTAAAGGTGAAACATGGAAGGTCCTACTGGTAGAGAGTCAAACTGCGAAAAGCATTTGCCTGTCCTGAGGTCATGTTTAACTGGGAAGCAACATTGTGACCTTTACTGTGTTTCGTTTGGTGGAATCCTCAAGGGTCTGGTGGCAGTCACGCAAACGCCGCTGTGTGTGTGCTATGCTGTGTGCGTGCTATGCTTGCTTCAGATTTATCCTTGATTATCCTGATCCCTTGGTCACTCCATAACCTCTGCTGTTGGGAGCCATCACTTCTACAGCACCCGTATCTCTAGGGAACATCGCTGGTGCCTCACAAAACTTTCTGACTTTAAGTAGGAGACTCGACTATCAAGCATGAATTTGGATAAATGCCAAACACATAGTCTGCGGACTCTTTGAATGTTGATATCCAGGGTTTATGTTCATACCAGGGGTGTCCAAGGAGCATGGATTCAGGGGGCCCAGGATTTAACAAGGATTATATGCAAAGTTGGGGGGGGGGGGCGCAAGGTGACATTTTTACAGGGGGTCCAGAATTTTTAGGTATTTCCTTGGTAATTCCTTGGTTCACACTTGTCAGCATGTCATTTATTGCTGACCAACTTCTATGAGTCGAAAGGAAGAAAGTTTGAAATGACAGGGCAAACCCTGTTTCTTGTAGTTACAAGAATTACTGACTGTAGCTTTTTCATGGTACCTTTGAAAACTTTGGAGGTTATTTTTACAGTAGTCTCACACTTTTAATTATAGAATAGCGATTGGCACCTGGTTCAACCAATTAAAAGCAAAAACATTTTCATCATTTTGAGTAAAAGTGTCATTTTCATCTTAGTCTTTTTTGTCTTTTCCTTCAATGTGAAGCTGATATGCACTTGGTGTGATGCAGTATATTGTAATTCCATATTTAAAGAACAAAATATATAGAAAATAGTGCAAAGTTGCAAAGGTTACATACAGTTACATATTGTTAATGTTATTTCAGAAAAAAATGCCAGTTACACTTTATAATAACTTTAATTGATGTCATTAACAAAAATTACATAACAGATTATTATTTCATGTACATTCAAATACAAACAAATGTTATTCAATAAAAAATCTTGTATTTTTGTTTGCAGAAGTGGTAGTCTGTAAATGTTACTGACAATAAACATGAAGTTTTGGCATGGTGATGTTCCTGTTGCCATTATTCTGTTTTATAAGTATGAAGCTGAATTTTTAAATCAACCTCTCCTTAGTACACATCGCTCCTTTAACTGAAGCATAAACTTTGCCAGCTCAAAACTCAATGCCAATTAATTGACTAATAGATAGTAAACTTTTACAAACCTTTATAAATATTTGAAGTGCATGAACAGTTCCAACTTCATCTTAAATATAATATATAAAAGCCTAATTTCTCTAATTTCTTACAAATTAGAGGGAAATAGGCGGTTTTAAGTCTGTACGACCCAGGAACATGAGAGGTGAAATCGAGGTGTGAGGATGTCTGTCAATCATTAATGATTGAATAGTGAACATGAATAATGTGTTACGGAATAGTAACAAAGTATTTTAGCTGCTGTTTCTTAAATCATTTATGAATGTTTAAAACTACATGATCTATCACATAAATTATCATCTGATAACATTTGGGTGTGATTGAACGTACATGCACTAATAATCTGTTAAGCGTTTTATAATATTTGTTAATGGCTTATTAATGTTATTATAAAGTCTTACCAAAATGCCATGGCGATTTACTTGTGATTCTGGTGTTTATGCAAGTAACCATGTAAAGTTTAAATGTTATCTGTTCATGTTGATTAAAATGTCCTTGTATCAATTATGTATCAAAAATATCAGAATTGTAATCAATTGTGGTGATTTTAGTTGTTCATATGTTCACTGCACCCATCTAGGTAATAATTATAATAATAATAAAAATGATGATGTTTGGTCTTTGCTTTATCCGCATCTTACATCAGTTTAATTGACAGCTTTTTAATATGCGGCATATTTGTTTGAGCTTAATCCTAATGAATGCACGGATTTAATATTTTATTCTTACCATTAAAGTCTGCTTTTAATGTGATGGGCTTTGCTTTAGCAGATTTGGGTCCCGTATTTGCACCATTGTTTAAATGCTTTGGTGCCTGATGTGAATGTGATTGATCAAACGGGCCGTTTCTTAGCACCACTGCTCATAGTTAAGCTGTTGCTATAGTGATGCATTTTAAAATCCAAATGCATTGCTGTTGTCTACTCAAATATATATGCCGTGCGTTTTAAAATATCATATCAAAACAAGGTTTTTGTTAATTTGAAAATTAATTTTAAAATCTGGTGGGAAAATCTGTTTTTTTTTCTCTGCTGAAAAAGGATTTATATTATTTAACTTAACCTGGTTGTAACTTGGCAACAAAACCAGACCAGATAAGGTGATTATTATATTGTTTCTACCAACTAGCTTAGAGTCACAGTCACAAGTTCTCAACTGGTTGGTAGAAACAAAATCATGGTCTGGATTTTTACTTTGTGGATTTGAAATGCCCAAACCTGTACATGACTGCTACAGTGTACAAGTGTCCCCTGCAAGCAAAAAATGAGGGGGCCAACCATAAAGCAACCATGAGTGAGAGAGCCACCTCCCTTTCATGCCAATTTTTAGCTTTTTACCCATCAGCCACTTTATTCATATTATATAAATTTAAATGTAATGGAAGAAAGTGACCCTTTATTGCCTCAGCTATTATCCTGCTCAGTTTACACTGACAGTACCCAATACCCCATCACCTACCATGAGGCTGACCGGCATGCATTTAAACCCAATAAGCAATCATCCCTGTTTATGTCTCTTGGATGGCTGAGGAGCCTCACACACACATACAGAATACATGTATTCATTAATGTCATGTCAAGTGTAACATTTATTTTTGTTCTGCCTGCAAAAGGTAATTTTCCATCCATAGAAGGTGAATTCAATTTTTTCTTTTAATTGAGATGGCGGAATATTATTCTGAATATTATGTTTACAGATGTTGTTGCTGAAATTAAAGGTCTGTATATATTATATATTATGATTTTTATTATACATTATAAATAGCATGAACAGCCCTGAGATGGATGCGTCCTTATGGTATTTCAAGGCTTTATGATGGTTCAGTAGGGTATTGGCTGGTAGGTGGAGTGATGTAGAAAAGCTAACCAATGCTTATGGGAACACTTAGAAGAGGTTATCCTTGCCAAAGGTTATGAACGTACCAGTTCCCATGTGCCAAGAACTTTGGCTGGGATATTTGGTGATTTTCCAAACCATTTGCAGTGCTTTAAAATTGTAGAATACTGATGAATTTGCCCGTCACTTCTGCTTTTCATATTGTAACAAGGTATAACCATAAGAGCTACTATTAGCTTCCCGATCACAGATTTTTTATTTAATTTCAGTAATGTCTTCATTGAAACGAATTTGCGCGAAAGTCACTGTCTGCGCAAAATAAATATTAAACATCTTATCATTTGAGATGGGAATACATATCCTGCTGTATGACTCGATGTCATCGCGAATGTAGGTTTCTCAGAGTTTAATTAGGTGTCTGCAAAAAGCAGAGGTATATACCATATGCCTACATGTCATCTCTCCTTCATAGTATTTTCTGTTTTCCGAAAATCCTGCTGTTTAATGGTAATAGACTAGTGCGAAGGCTTCGTGTGATTCTTAAATTGCACTGGGAATAAGGCCAGACGTGGCTCCAATTTAAGACAATATTATAAATCATACAGTGACACTTCACAGGTTGTATGCAGGTTCCTCTCTTGCCTTTGAATTTGTGAAATTTGCATGCCCTTCCAGTGCTGTGAAGGGTTTCCAGTGAATACCCTAATTTCCTGCCTCCAAGGTGCTGTGGGCTCAGAATTGTCACTAACATATTATGCTTGTTGGTGTACCCTACCATGAACTGGCGTGCTATGCAGCTACTTGCCCAGTGCCTTCTGGGATTTTGGCTTCAGGCTGACTCTCACCCTGTATTGGATCAGAAGATATGGGAAATGGGTGGATATGACAAGGCATTCATTTTTTACTTAAAGTTATTTTCAGGACAGATCCTGCAATACATAATAATAAAAGCCATGGAAATAAAATACCCATAGTCTGTAATAATTAAAACTCAACATCATATCAATTTTAGTAATAAATATCCATTCATACATCCTTCTTTCTGTTATATGTGTTTCTTTTCTTTTTTCTTTTTTTCTTTTCTTCTTTCCCTAGAGCAATGCTTCTTCTACTCTGGAATTGCCTAGGTGGTTTTCTCAAAGTTTGGAAGCAACAGCCTCTGTAGAAAGTTGAAAATGGTGATGGTTGATACAATGACACATTGTGTGATGTGCAGTAAATCAGAATTTCCTGTAATACAGTGGGGTGATTTAGCGTAGCAGAAATATTCTGATTGCTGACAGTTTGTTAGCATAACTTTATGTTAACATATTTAGCATCACTTACTACAGTCGATCACTGAATTTCATATTCTCTAATGTCACCCAGTGTTGTTGTTTTCTGAATTCACATGCAAGTCCTCTGTGAGAGATATTTAATATTTGCACACAGGTGTATACAGCAGGTAGATGCTATTTGCACCCAGGTGTATACAGCAAGTAGACGCTATTTACACCCAGGTGTATACAGCAAGTAGACGCTATTTGCACCCAGGTGTATACAGCAGGTAGACACTATTTACACCCAGGTGTATACAGCAGGTAGATGCTATTTACACCCAGGTGTATACAGCAAGTAGATGCTATTTGCACCCAGGTGTCAGCGCTTGACAAGGGAAAGAGGGAAGCAGATTCCACTAACAGTTCCAGGGGCTAATACTATTGAATCCCCACAGTTTCTATTATTTTTTTATTAATTGCCTCCGCTAAAATTCCTCCCCATGTGCTAAAGAGAAGAGGGGAATTCTCCCCCATTGTGAAAAATCAATTTCAAGCTAACACCAGTTAGCAACATTACAGTGTGCCTTCGGCTAGCTAACTATTGCTAGGATAAGGGTGCGTTTTGTGTTTAATGTACCCTATCATTCATATTTGTATCCAAATTTGGCACCTTCAGCTGTTGACGTGACGTGCGACTCTGCGAGCAGGACGGTACATCTGTTGTAGGGCCAGGGGGGCGGAGAGTGAGGCAGCTGCGTGAAATATAGGGTTCAACTGGTGTTTTAAACTACATGGCCTAAAAGGCTTTTAATCTGTATGGGGGGGGCAGATGTGGACAGGGACACTGGAACACACCAGCAGGGGGCGCAGGCTGATATTTGTTTCCAGGTTCTGTTCATCGTGTACTGCATGATATTGGCACTTGAGTTTACATAGTAATAGAACATTCAGTTTTAAAGGCAAGATGAATAACCCTGATTTTAATTGCATATCTGGAACTATTTTTAAATTTTTGCTACTAATGTGAGCAGTATAAGTGTAGCTGACAAATAAACACCATCTGAAGATTATGCAACTGTTTGATACCAGGACACTGACTCCAACATTTTTGCCTCTACTTAATTTGAGTTGCTATGGTAAATGACACGAACCCGAGCTCAATCATGGAAGACCCTAACAAATAAGCGTCGCAGCTTGTAAACAACGTGTATTTTTCACAAAATCCCTCAAAACATTTTTGTCTTTCTTGCAATACAACACAATACTAAGTGTAAAATATGGATTACAAAAAAAATGCAAAATAATCCAAAACCAGTTAAG
>JAODJW010000050.1:7542454-7568991 GCA_026777045.1 Hyperopisus bebe
ATGTTTACTGTAAAAACAAAAAGGATATTTTAACTGGCATATAAAACAAGTTCAGTTTTATGCTCTGCTCAGGACAACGCTGGACATAATGGACTTCTGGGTGTCCTGTTTTGTTCGGCTATTTTAGGAAGGATACCTTCATAGTGCATAATCCCTTAATCCCTAAATCAGAGCAATATCATGCATTGCTATTCATTGCTAGCTAATGGGGATCTCTCAGATGGGCCAGTAACGTATTAGTTAAATACTGAAATTGTAGTGAAGGGTAATATTCTCTGTAAACTGGTTTTATGCTAGAATCCACACACACAAACGCACACACACACATATATATATGTCATAATTTCAATTTTTGCAAACACAAAAGCACCATCTTAGATTATATCACTGCCAAGGGAAATTAATGAACATGCTTAACTATAACCTCCAATCATTTGTGAGAAGATGTACTATTTCTAAAGTTTACAAATGTAGAATCATTGAGATAAAAACTATTAAAACAAATTAACTACATATAGTATCTTTTTTGTGAATTAATGTTTCATTCAGCCAACGTGTTTTTTCTCTCTATTACTTGTTATCATTCCCAGTCCATGAGTGCATTATATGACCCTAAAGAAGGCGTTAGCAAGTAGACATGATAGGATCCTGACTGGCGGTGTGAGTTTGGCAGCCTCTCAAAGGCTACAGTCACATGTGACACTAATGAAGATCAGCGTAAGAGCAGACATATCAGAAGGAGGTCATTCCCAGGTAGACATGACTGCAGGTGATGCAGCGAGGCCTTGGCTTCGGAGCCAGGAGCATGCTGGGAATTCATAGGCCAGAGGATCTGCGCTTCTGAAGGGCTTCCAATGAAGAGGCTGCTGATCCAAGGCTCTGCTCTTCCTATTTAAGATAAATTGGTGGTAAGTTGGGCTTCATGATGCTGCCCAGAGAATCGTATTGTGCTGGATACAATATTGTCTGTCGTTAGAGGGTGTTTTAATTCTCCCTGGTTTATTTCTCTTCAGGGCATTAATATTTGGTTATTAACGTAACGTGACTCAACATGAATTGTTTGTGGGGATCATTTGGGCTCTTGTGGCAAGATATTTATCGGTTAGCTAACCAAGCAAGACAGGGACCAAGAATGGTGACTAAAAATAACATATAAATCCACTCACACAATGTGCAAAAAGCATATTATGCTTTAATGGAACCACAAATTTTCATAGAACGTTTGTGTCTAACACCTGGGATTTTTACCAAAGCTTAATACGTCGACCCAAGCATGTGTGAAATCCGGACGTTTAAACGCATATTGGTGAGATATTGGTGTTTTAAAGAGTCACTTTAGATCAGGTTGTGCAAACAAGCCCATTCACAGCTCTGCAACTTGTGTGTAAACTACGGCAATGGAAATGATGGAGTCAGAGGAATCGACTGCAGTAGCAGATATTTCCGCTGAAGCTGCCGGAATCTCGGGCCCCGGAGTCCCGTAACGAATCCTCATGTCAGAGAAAAGTCATACATGTTAGCAGGCTGGACTTCCCGAATGATGCCACCAGCTCGAAAATCCGTGCATTAAAACTTCCCACTGACATAACCTGTTCTGAAAGCCAACTGTCCAAGCAAGCGAGTGCCAAGGCCCCCCAAGGAAATTAAGCCATTGCTGAAGCAGAAAAAAACCCCAGTATGCAAGGTCAGCTCTATAAACGTCTTTGTATCAGTTATAAAACAGAAAATCACCCATCGACGCTGCATTTATGGTAATAGAAATATTATCAATACGTTCAACATCATCTTCATGGTATCGAAGAGAAAATCGAAACATTTCTGCTGAAGTTGCAGGTGAAACTGCTTATTGGACATGACTGTGTGTGACACAGTTTTATTTTATAATTGAGCATGCTGTCAAACAAAAATGACAGGCCCTGGTGGCACAGCAACACGACGCAGCTACTGCCGATAGCATTCATTCATGAGGGATGCAAAGGATCTTGGGTATTCTATTAACCAGGAAGACAGTAAGAGGTCAAGATTCTATGCGGCATTTCCTGTATAAAGAAACCTATTACAGGAACCATCTGGGCTCACAATCAAGCCTGCAAGAGGGTACCAGGATATTCCGGTCATGCTGTACCCTGCCACCTGCCCCCTGCCCCCCCCGAGGTGACTCCCCCAAGTCTGGCACTGATGTTTACTCAAGTTCTTACACCTTCACGGGGCCACTAATGCCCAACGGCAGAGAGGTGATGTTGCTGATGCTAGTCTGATTGCAAGAGTGGCCACAGATATTTTGCATTCACCAGAATGAAGCTAAATATATTTGTGCACCTAATAAGAGCCCCAGGTGTGTGTGTGTGTGTGTTTGTGTGTGTGTGTGAGTGAAGAGGGTGTTTCACAACAGAGAATACAAATGTGTAGTGTACCTTTAACCTGCCTTTCACAAAAGCTTTACTAAGAGAAAGAGAGTGGCACTGTTGTGAATACTACCCCATGGACTTACCTACCAGTGTGGTCCAACACACCGCTCACTTGCTTTTCAATTACCGTATTACCTTGTGATTTCTCTCCCTTCGTCTCTTTTCTCCACCGGGCTGCTGGTGAACACCTGAAAGCATAAATCTGTGAGTATAAGGCCCTGGCTGTATATCACAGCTCGAGGGCCGTGGATAGGTGTCACCTGGTGTCGAGAGGTGAAGAGACGGCGTCGTCATGAAACGCGCTGCATCCGTGAGCTCGCCAGGCTCTTGATAGCTGTAGCTAACTCTTAAGGCTGCTCTGTTCTCAGGATTCAAGATTCATTGTTCGCCTTTTGTATATCAGTACATAGAGCTTCTTACTTGCATCATCCAGTCAGTAACATGTAGCATGTAGAATATGAACAAGACAAAAGCACTCACAGAATATCAAAGGAGGCATATAACTAGATACTACAGAGGTATGTATTTTTAGAATACATTTTAAATAAATCAGAGAAATGGCTGAAGCCTATGGAATCCCAGAGAGGACACAAATCATTGTTATTTTTTTCTTCTCGTCAACTAGAGATTGCGACTTATTTTTGCTTGTGATCTCAGCATAACAAAGTCGCTATCTCGAGATCCAGAGTTAATTATCTTGTGATCTCAGCATAACAAAGTCGCGATGTCGAGATCACTAGTTGTGATCTCCAGATGATACCTTCTGTTAACTCGAGATCGCAACATATTTTAACCCATGAATTCACCACAGGTTTAGCAGCTATATACCATTACATTAGCTATACATGATTATCTAGAGCAATGCATTCAATTTTACTTTGATCATGGATTGTCACAAACAGAAATAACAGTATGTCTCTGCGCTATACAATTATCATACATGAGTCATCAAAAACATCTTGTGATATCAAGATGACTTTCACAAAGTCGAGATCATTTTCTTGTGATCTTAACAAAACAACATTTGTTTTCTTAAGATCATGAGAAAAATAAGTCATGATCTTGCGGTAACAGGAAGAAAAAAATTATGAGTGTCCTCTCTAGACCTCCACAGAAACCCCATAAACAGAAGCTCAGTATAAATATTTGAAATAAATATAAAATAAATAAAGCAATGGCTGAAATAGGACATACAACGTAGATCTGTGAATTGTGCTTTTATGAAGTTGTAATGATATCAATCTGTATTGAGTTGGCAAATTGCAAAGGTGTAGAAATTGTTGGTTCACCTCCTCGCAGGTAGGACAGAAACTTTGGGTCGTGAGTCAGACTGAGGCTGATGGTGCTCCAGATACCTGCTGACCTGGAAGAAGATCCCCAGCTAAACAGCCACTTCTGCTGTTAGCGCGAGTCGTTTGTTTTTGTTTGATAACGAAACCGCAGGAACAAACGACAGCGTTTTGCTCCTAAAAAGTATGTTTCTGCGGTTTTAATTTTATATCTGGCACACAGTGAAAATGTTATGCATATGAAATGCTAGACAGACCTATGTGGTAAAATTGTGTATGACGCAGCTCTGAAACATAAGGTGGTTCGTATAGCGTGTAGAATTTTTAACTTAATTATGAGCCCATCATTAGCGCATCGGTTGCTGGGAAGCCAACAATGTTCTAAAACATGGCGTTTTCAGTAAATTTGGCATTCCACACTGCTGTACTATTAATCTACTTATTTCTAATGAGGTCCAAGAATGATGTTGGTGTTGGAACGCCTCTTTCATTCACACACACACACACACACACACACACACACACAGAGTCATGTAATCATATCTTCTTGGGGTCCACTCATTCATTTCTATAGGAAAAATGCTAACGCTAACTATGACCACCTTAACCCCTACCCAGCCCTAACCTTAACCATAAGTAACCAAGCAAAATACAAGAGTTTTTGCATTTTTAATTTTTTTATTGCAGTCGTGGATTTTTATAAAATAGTCCCCATAAGGTTAAAAAAAAAAAAAAACGGGTATTCATCACGTTGTGCGGACATTTGGTCCCCATAAGTTAACGTATAACTAGACACCTGGACACACACACACACCCATATTGGCGTACCTATCAAAATGGGGACCTTCCATTTAGCCATAACCTTAACCATAAATAAGCAAACAAAATACAAGACTTTCGTTTAAAAAAACGTTTCCCAGAATTCCCAGATTTTTTATAAAATTGAGGTTATCCAAATGGGGACCTGAAAAACGTCCCCAAAGGTAAGAATATTTCAGATTTTACCCCATTGTGGACACACACACACACACACACACACACACACACAGTCTTATCTATAGATAATGTCAGGGTGCTTATATCGCTCTCTTTTTTGATGCAGTTCTGGCTCTAAGAAAAAGTACTGAGAAATGATGGCATGAATTTTGTAACGTATGGAGATGATCAGACAGTCTCCTGGGGCCGCTAATGAATCCCGGCACTACATTTCATTCTAAAATGCATGAAGGTTAATATTTCATAAATAATTGAAAAAAGAAAGCAAAGGATGGTGGTTCTAGAGTATCACCCTCAGGTAGGACCCTGAATGATAGTTCTTCACTTGAGAAAGAGTTACATTCCACCTGATTCAAAGATGCACTTTTCAAATCCTTCTCTGACTCTGGCATGGTTAACCTGAGTGAGCTTGGATTTATTCCTATTATCATCACATATTATAGATTTAGGGAGAAAATTACTCCAAAGCACAATCTGTGATGTTTTCAAACTGAGAAACATTCAACTTGTTCACTTTTGAGGAACTTTCTTGAAACAAGTCATGTGTTGTTTTTTTTTTTTTTCCAAACTTTATGTGCGTGCTTCATCATAGATTGTGGGTATGCATCATACCAGTCCCTAAATCAATACTGCTGCTTTCCTACCCCCTCCGGGGTGGGGGGAGATTAAATAATGGAAGTCAATAGCATGACAGCTTGACACATTCAGCCACATAAAAGGAAAAAAAAATCACATAGCTGAGGGATATGTATTAGCATTTCATCCAAGAACGCAATTATGGTGGCTTTTATAGAAGACGCCTTTATAGTGCGAGTTTCTGCAGAAATGGGTATAGAGGATTCTGGCAGGGCGATAGTGGTCTTTAAGACAGAGGATGGGGTGTTGCAGACGGAAAAAAGGGGAATATTACATAGTGTGCTGGAATGAGTCTTATAAAATGGATGTGAACGCTGCGGCCGAAGGTTTGATGTGAGAACATTGGAAATGTGGACGGAAGCAAAAGACTCCGGGCTTCTGGGGAAGGAGATGAGCTGAAGCAGCCCCTAATATAACGCGGGAACGCCGCCCCCAACGCCGCCGATCGCGCGGTGAAACGCGCCGCACAATCGTCCGCGCTGAAGCCTCCCTTCGACTTTGCAGGAAAAGCTAAAATGAGTCTCCTGGAGACAATTATGAAGCAACTGTAGGTGAGAGGAGAAGTAGAGATACTTCAGGAAAAAGCTTCGGCTGTCGGCAGGGCTTTAACAAGTCCTGGTGTTTTGACAGCGATTGTTGGTGTTGTTGCGAGAGTTAGGTTGAGTAACTCTGTATTTCCTACATGTGTTCATTTGTGGATGACTTCAGCTGTCAGTGGGATATGGTTGAACCTCTTCTCTCCTCTTCCACCCTAACCTCACCCCTGACATTAATGAATGCTCTTCTATACCTATGAAAATGATTGTGTTTTTGGATGTATGTGTGTGTGTGTGTTTCTGCACTAGGTATTAACTTTTATGTTCTGTGACATACGTTCTCATAGGTGGGAACTGGGATTTCTCTGGGAACCGAGAACTAATACGACAATTAAATAAGAATATGCATGAAAATGTGTTTCCATTCCTAAAGGAACAATAGCAAATTCACTGTTAAATTGGATGGAGAATAGTGCCTTCTATACTTTATATGTGCATCAATCTTTAAATTGGAAATAATTATATTCTAGCCAGTCAGGCAGTAAACATTTATTTGACTTGGGAAAATCACACTGGGTTTCGAAGCCGCTTTCATGAAATTTCCTTTTCATGTGTAGCCAGACATAAAAAGCTACGCTGTCCTTACATCAAAATTAAACAGACTGCGTATGTGTCTAAGGCAGAGAGCAACGACATCCGAATCTGCTATGTTTCCAGCATCTTAAAAAATTAATCATCTGCTGGGAGGTACATATGGCTTGATTTGTGCCCAGAGCTGGTGATAGCTTTAGTGTATCTGCCAGTGACCTTTGACATCTCAGAAAGCCTGGCATCTCCTCCAGAGAAGACCAGTGTACCCTCGCCTCTCACTGGGAGAGTTTCCAGCCCCCCAGCCTCCCCCAAGCCTGTCCTGTACTCAGCAACTTAGTAGAAGATAGATGCACGAGTAAATAAATAAAAGGACGTCTCGTTCACCAGCTGCACACCAGCCTTATCTATGTATCTGGAGACTGTGAGCGACGATTTCGGTAAAATATGGCAATAATTTGCAGTGATCGACATGAAGGTTCTGCAGAGGTAGTTTGAAACCTGTATATGTGTTGGCAGAAACCTCGACTAAATCTCTTTACTGGAGGTACCATGGCATTAACACAAAGGTTAGCGGTGTGATTGTGATACTCCGCAGGAGAATTGTCATCTGGCTTCCCAATTTTTTGGTTATGCAAAAAAAGAAATCCTTTGAAGTGAGGGGAAGTAGTGGTCCAATCATATATCTCTTAGTTTCCTGAAATTCCTCACAGGATCCCCTTCTCCCCTCTGTTGTCTGGCATCAGCACTCTGTTCACCAAAACCCTGTATGGCCATGCAGACGTATGTAAGATAATCTGCTAAACTGCCACAGTTGTGTGTGCGCCAGTGGCTGAAAAAGAAAGTTTGTAATAGAAACTGCAGGTTCTTCATGCAGGAAGTTGGGTACATCAGGACTGATCTGAAGCTCCGCAAAAACTCCCCCTCATGGTTATTTTTTATGTAGAAAACAAGGTTCAGAGAGGAAGGTGATAAAAATAAGTAATAAACCATATTACGTGATACATATGGCAGTATCTGTTTAGGCTGACAGTGGCAATAGCAGACAATGGCTCCACAGGGAAAACATGATGGTATTATACTATTAGGCCAGATAGAAGTCAACACTTTCTGCAGACACCCAACCTGAGAGCACTCTGCCGCTGAACACACCTGTAGGATATCCCCTGATTGGACAGCGGGTGATTTGTGGACCTCTCTAAACTAGATCCTGGGCAACGTTTTTATTCTGTGCCTTTGTTTGGTCACTGCTGGTGTCTGAAAAAGCCAGGGGTGTGGAATGAGATTTGGATTTGGTAAACATCATTTTCTGGATGATTCTGACCTTGTGCCTATAGTACAGGCAAAAGAGTCCACTTCATTAAACCTATTAACTCTGCACTTGAATGTCAGACCTCCTCGCTTATATAGAAATGGTAAACTGCAATTGTTCTTATTTATTATTATTATTATTATTATTATTATTATTATTATTCATTTAATTCGTATACGTCTGGGACAATGTTTTCTTCTTTTGTTACTGCTTTGTTACAGGTCCCTGGAGTATCAATTTTATGTAAGACTAACTATGTTTTACATCCACTGTGAAGTCAGAAGCTGGGATAAATAGTTTATTTAGAGACCACATTTCTTACCGAGAAGTGTATGAAAATTGACAACTACTTATTGCTATTTATGTTGCTGTTGCCGGGAGACACAAAAATGCTACACTTCTTGCTCAAAAAACCAAAACATATTTCTATTAGAGTAAATAAGAGGAAAAACATAGGAAATTATGACGTTTTCATCTAATTATCCATTGAATAAAAGTAAATAAAGCAGGTGGAACATTTTCAACATTCAGTTCACAATACTGATGTGATTCTGGGAATCCTTGTGATTTGCATAATTCATGTATCTTATTCATTCATTTCATAGAAGCAGTCAGGAATGCAAAATTAAATCCACATCTTATCAGTGGGGTATTAATTCACTAAAATTTGATTTAATTTCATTATTCACTGTTAATTGTTCAAACAGCAAAACATAAACTTAATAAGATCTGTTATTGGCATAATGACTTTTATAGCACATATGTTCTGATTTACGGTTTAAATATTAGCTTTGAGAGTATATTAAAGACTGTGCTGAAAAACTGTAAATTAAGAAGCTCGAAAAATATGCTTAGTTACCCAATACAACAGGTCACATCGCGTTTTTACATTTGAAAACATCCGTTATATTGAGTATTTGCAATTAGTGTCAATTGACACATTACTTAAAGGTTGAACTGCTCATTCTACGTCAATTTAGTACCGATATTTTGAAAAGTCTAGTTTTACAATTAAATTACGCTCAGAGATCCCAGGGCCTTTTTAGCAGTGAGCTGGCATGAATCGTGCAGTTTGTGTGAGTCCCTCATTCTCTACAGTTTTGCAGGAAGTAAGGAAAGGGCCGTGTTTCTTAACCTGATTCTTGGGGACTTCCACACAGTCCGTGTTTTTGCTCCCTCCCAGCTGCCCACTACAGGGTTTCCCAAACCAGTCCTCAGGGCACACTGAACAGATCCACATTTTTGTTTTGTTCCAGTTCCCAGAACAAGCAATTGGGACCTCTAAATACCTTACACGTCTGCTGGGAAGTAGGATAAAGCAAAAATGTGGACCTGTCCAGTGTGTCCTGAAGACTGGTTTGGGAAACACTGCCCTACTAGACAGACCATATTTTTGCTCCCTTCTACATCTGGGAGGGAACAAAAACATGGACTGTCTAGGGGTCCCTAAGGACCAGCTTGAGGAACACGGGGTTAAGGCAACTGTCTTCCTGTCTGGGCCTGCATGAAATTAAACAAAGAGGCTTTAAAGCACTTCATAGAACATGTGAGGTACATGTGAGGTACATTTTTTAGACCTTTTTTATTTCATACACTGTTCCTCCCTCATTTGTTTCTCTTACGCTGTTCCTTCCTCTCCTTACGTTCTACCTTCAAACTGTAGGCATTTTCTTAATATTTTTCTTCTCAAACTCTTCAGTAACATGCCAGTTGGGATTTCCCTCGATTTTCTCTTCTCTCTTGAATTATGTTGTTGAAAACATGGGTGGCCCTCTCATTATTGCTGGTATTACTCTTACTTATGATTGTTTGCATGATTATGAATTAAAACAAAATAAAGACCTGGAAACTTCATAATTAGCCTCCTGATCATTTAATTTAACACCCATGAAAACTCCAGTTTCCCTGATTGTAGATAAGTGCACAAAATTGCACAAAATTACACATTACTTTTATTTGTTATTCGTATCATAGTGTCGTTTCATGAATTGATTA
Organism: Hyperopisus bebe; assembly: GCA_026777045.1. Classification (NCBI taxonomy): domain Eukaryota; kingdom Metazoa; phylum Chordata; class Actinopteri; order Osteoglossiformes; family Mormyridae; genus Hyperopisus; species Hyperopisus bebe. The sequence goes on from JAODJW010000050.1 coordinate 7,552,215, forward strand.
GGCAAAAGTGATCTGACTACTGTACCAACATCTGTAACAATTGTACATACAACCAAAGATACCTGAGTTGTTTTCAACATGTTCTAATTAATGTTTCAGAGGCTTTATTTAAATTCACAATTATTTCATTTTAAATAGTAAATGAAACTTCAATGTCCCATTTCTATTTTACGACATAGCTATAAAACAAGAGTACATATATAAAAGATTAGTCGATTAATCAAGGCCTAATATGAAATGACTAATCAACCAATAGGTGCATTTTACTTGATCAGTGCTGAGTATTAAACAGTATTAAACACTACTGAGTATAAATGACCACACTCTCCGGTGCCACTTTACAATAAGGTTCCCCATATAAAGAGTTTATGAATGGTTTATAATCTGGTTATTAATTAGGTTGTAACACTTTGTAAATTATTATTAGACAATTTTAAACAAGTTATAACACAGTTTTCTTTTTATTCATGAGTTACTACCATTTGCAAGTGGCAAAAGGGAGCCTAATAAAGAGGTACTGACGCTTCTACTGTAAGTACCAGACTACTGCTGATATTAAGAGCTGTAATAGCGTACGAGACATCCAGACTTATGGTGCCACTCACATCAGTTCTTTCTCCCAGTAAGGAAGGGCAGTTGGGAGCTAGCATCTGTCCCAAAAGACACAGCTGCCAGATAATAGGAGCTTTAAAAAGACAGCAAACGGAGCAGACAGCGGTCAGTGTAGAGAAAAGACGTAGGAGTGATATTGCTGGCATTTTTAACTGATGCACTTAGCAGAACCAAGGAGAGCTTGAAGAATGTTGTGTCTGTGGTCAAAGCCATCTTCAGCCAACGGTGTGTGTCCTCAAATGGGGACATTTGTAAGGTGCGGTGGCGGGGAGGGGCGGTTTTATTGATCTTCTTGGTTGTTTGTTTTCTTAAACGAGGGACTTGACCTCTGAAGAGTCACCAACAAATCACAGGACTAGCAATCCCAAGGGGGTGTGCTGCCCCTGGTCCAGGAGACCTCAGGAGGCACTTAAATATCCCCAGTAGGGGGCGACCATTTCTACATCACAGTGTCACTCAACACTCAGCAGAGTTAAGAGTTTGGGGTCCTGTCATGTTAGGCATAGTTAAAGACCATGCGCCAGATGGTGCACGACTGAACTGCTCAACCAGGAGAATTCAAGGGGGGGGGGGGGGGGGGGGAATGTTTTGTTGGAAAACAAATTTCTGGCGAGCAGGCAAAGACAGTTCCCCCTGCTATGAAAGTCAGGCTGGACAATTAATAGGTTATATATAATTTATATAATCTGTAAGGGTATGTCAGCGGCGCTCCCAGAACGCTGTTCTACAATGTCGACATTTTTTAAAAATTGCATTATTCTCAGGATGCCGACACTTCGCAGGGATGTCGGACCGGAGGATCGCTAACGAATGCTGATCTCACAGCTCGCCACAGTGCAGCATTTCCACAGCTGCTGTCCCACTTCCCTTTTTGTTATTCAGATAAATCAAGACAGACCTGACAGAGCACCCTTTGGGTAAAGCAGGCGCATCATCGGCTCGCTAAGAGCAATTTCCTTTAGATTCCAGTACTGATTATTCCACTATCTTTCTGGGTCTGCATGGCATCAGTCACTATGCCGCCGCCTTCCTGGATGATGTCGTTGGCCACACCCCTCACCAACTAAGCCACACCCACTTACAGCCATCTTAGCTGTAGGCCACCTCCACCCAGTGAAATCAGGAGATCCTGTTATCACCACTAAAAGAAGGATGAATGTCGTTTTGCTATGGATATTGGATGTGTTCTTCAGACTGGTCAGAGATCCCAAGTCACAAATGGCAAAAGAACCATTGAATTATTTCTCTTATAATTCCTGCCGCCTCTTCACCCCTCTTAGGAAGTGTTTGATCAATAATGTTCAGATGTTTTATTTAAGACAGTCATCTCAAAATTACTTAATCCTGGTTGTACCCATTTTTTTTTTAACTAGCTGCGTAACTAGTTTAGACACAGTAAGTCACGTTGACCTAGCTGGATAACAACTACTCCCTTGGCAGGGAAAGACACATACATTCAATCAAGAATCTTGTAATGCTTAGTTTTCTGTATGTACCTTATAATATAAATTTTGTCAGTAAAAATCACTAGCCTTGCAATGTCGAGTTTGCGTGAATCGTTAATGACATCGGTGTATGTCTTGTTAATATTTGTCTGTTGGGCTCTCGTTTCCTTTTCATTCGAAGGCACTTTCATACAGTGAAATCTGCAGCACAAGTTTGTGTTTCGTGAATTTTAGCAAAAGTTCAGGCGAGTCCGGTCTTTCATTAGCCAGAGATATTGTGGCATTTAAGCCAAGAGCGACTGACTCTGCTGGAATGTGCGCAGGATGAAAAACAGTCAAGTGTATTTGATCAGAAGATGAATATCAGATTCTGTGTCCACCCCACCACAGCCAGGGCATCCTAAGTGGGTCTTACCCATCATGCTCTCCTGTGATGATAGGTCTCCTTCCTGGCCCACCAAGTTTCCTGTTGATCGTTAACCTGCTTATTAAAATCTACATCTATAGAATCGCCGCCATGTCTGTGATCAGCTGGAAAACATCAACTTCACTTTCTTGTTTTCAACCCAGTGCTTTCGATTACCGCTAGTCCCACAGTAGGACGTACTGTTTTTACGTGGCGCACCTTCAAAAAAGCTGCCTGGAAATTATTATTTCCAGGCAGGTTCAGCTACATCGTTAGCGAGCAAACAGGCTAAGATGCAGGTGGTAAGAGCCTGTAGACCATCTTCACGTTGCCATCAGATCCCACCAAATAATCCAATGATGTGAATCAGCCTGAAAATCTGGCTTAGACAGTATAGAATGTAATTTTACTTTTTGTTTACAGCAACTATACCTACATAATATAAAATCATGCTTATAATGACTTGTTGACCTGATTTCTTTCCTATATGTTCTTGCATCTGTGTTGTTATTGAAATTCATTGAGCGCTAGTGTCTGGTCATTCCTGAGATGAAATTTATGCAAATTGACATTAAGGACAAAATGCACTCCGATTACGATTGCAATTCTGCTAACCAATATTCAGAGTATACTGAATTCATTTAAAGATTTATTAGCGGAATATGTATTAGGAATATTTGAAAAATTAAGTGTTTTACTTCCAGGTGCGTAGCCCTTGGCCTTTTCACTATAATGTGAAAAGTTTGACCCGTGTTTTGAGCTGAAATGTTTATACGTCCACTGCTTTTCTGTGATGAGTTATAAAACTGAGTTAAAATGTGGAACTTGCCACAAGGTGAGGATGTCATCACCGACAGGTAATTCCATGACCTTGCCTCTGTAAGTGAACCTGTAAATTCTGTCCGGAGCGTCAAGAATTCGCTTAAAGGCGTTTCTGCAGAGCATTGCTGTATTTGCACTACAGTGACAGATACCTCCCAGACCCGTACGCGCCTTAAACCTCGGAACCTAATCTCTTCCCTCTCTTAAACTCTTCACTTGTTAATCAGGTGAGCAAAGAACCTATTGTGACAGCAGAAGTTATTGTGTGTCCAGCATCACCTGACCTTAATATATAATGACCTGAAAGTCAGGAGGATCCGACTGATTGATAATCACACTTAAATTTATACATTGGACCGCTTCAAATGGAAATATTATTTCATGGTAAAATTGTATCTTAATTATTAAGCTTTCAAGATGATTATGTTTATTATGTGTATATTAGAATATAAACATGTTTAATGTTTCATTGTTTTCCAGAATGTAGATCGTCTGAGATTGATTATGTACTGTATATGTTGTTTCAAACATTACTCATCCTTGTTTATAAATAGAATGGAATTTCATTATTGACAATAGTTGTCATTTTACATAATTAACTACAGTAAGCAAAATTATATGAACAGCAGTATTTGATTTTGAGCTTTTGAAACTTTTGTTTGTTGACCTGAGACAGAAACACAGGAGCAGCTAATTCGTGAAACAAAAAATTCATACATTGCATTGAGCTGATACATAGGGTAAATTTTATGTCACATAATGAAAATATCTTATTAAAACCTCTCCTACTTTGCCCGGAAGGTTTGAATTGGTGAGAACTTGCTTCTGGGACTGTTTGATTTTACGGAGATGCCATCCAGCTGGCAAATCTCTTTGGGGTTTTCATTCTACTAACCACTGGGCTTTCAGCTGGGTAGTACACTCTCTCTCTCTCTCTCTCTCTCTCTCTCTCTTTGTCAGACACCTGACTGGCTAAAAATTTACAATTTCTAAAGTGTGATTTAATGGCAATTGCTACTTTATAGGCCAGTGGATTCAAAAGAAGATTTATTAGAATACTGGCGGATCGACTCAATGACCACCAAAGAAAGAGGGGGTTGGGTGAGAGCCCTGGGTTATCAGCTAAGAAGATCACTGAACCTCAGCAATTTCAAGCTAATGGCTTTTTAGGCTGCAAGCCATAAACAGGCAATGCTAATCCTGGCGTTTGAATAGGATTATGCCTGAAAACATTCTCCTAAGCAGAATAAAAGTGTCAAGTGGGAGGGGGGGTGTCCTGTGGTGGGGGTAAAAAAAAACTGGCACAGACCACAGGAAGGGTCACTATATCTGCTGGTCAGAAGCACTCTCTCCGCTTCCCACACACACAAAAAAATAAATAAGTACAAAAAAACAGCAGCACTCTCAGAGCTAAACTTTGATCAGCATAAAGCTCGTGTCTGAAAAGTAACATCAGATGCAAACCAAGAATAAAAGCATGCATTTTCTTTTTTGCATTATAATTTAATTGTGGGGTCTACCATTTATCCCTATCTCCATGTGGAATATTTAAAAGTGCATAGATATAATGGGCTTCGAGTTTACCAAATATTATTTTACATTTTATCATGTTGCTAAATTCAGTTTTATATTGGCAAATCTGAGGTATTATGTCCTTTCCCCCTCTGCATATTTAATCATTAGTACAAGTTTTTCTAATCCTTCACACTGCGTCATTGATGAGTTTTTATATCGCCTTTTTTGCTACAGATGGATTCATTTTGGATGTGCAGCACAGTGGTAAAATGGGACCCTTGAATTGTTACGCTCGTTTGCCTTCAAATACTGTCAACACGGTAACAGCTTTTGCTCTTCCACAGTGTTTTGAATACAGAGTTTTACTGCCATCTGCTGGCAGCACGTGAGAAAATTCAGGCATCCTCGCCACACGCAGCAGGCGGCACATACCGTCCACACCTCAGTAAATACAGGGTAATATAATCCATTAACATGAACAAAATGTGCAGACCTGACTTGTACCCAATAATCTTGTATAGACACGTGATGTGATCTTTTTTTCCGAATGACTCAAAAGATACAGGATAGTAGTGAAAATAAAATAAATGACCCTAGATCATGCAAAAGCATGCAGCAAAATGAAATGAGTAAACGGCCAATGTATTATTATTATTATCATTATTATAATTATTATTATTACTATTATTACTATTACTCGGTGCATTCAAATTCAGTTGCCCCGAGAGTGACTAAAATGGCTATACTCACCCACCGGTGCACAGATTACAGATTGTGTTTGTGATGTTCCCTGCCACTCTTTTTAATTGGGATAGTGCAACCTGCAAAGAAATGAACATTTCTTCATTGCTTACATAGGAATGAATATTCAGTAAGTCAGAAAAAGCTTGTTTTGAAGTGGGGTACTCCAGATGCGTAACCAGACAGCGTCGACAACAAAATCAAAACTCTGTATCCTGAATAAAGAAAAGCCAGACACACAGAGAGTAACGAATGATTAAAAACTGAAGGAAACGCGAACTAGCAATGACTTCTACACTGTATTTGATTAAAAAATAAATAGAATTAAATTGAATTACATTGAATTAAAGATTCTCATATATATGCCAGCACTTAGTGAGAGGAAATCACTGTGCAAAACGGGTGCTGAATGACCTTCAGAAAACTTTCCTATAATCTGAGCTTTGGACGATTAATAAAGAAAACCATGGTCTACCTACACCTCTTCACTTGGGAAGCTGTGCACCTCCAAACACGGCAAGCTGCAAACTAGCTGTCAGTCCGCAGCCATTAGCTACCACCTGACAGACAATACCAGCCGAGGCCAACTTCTGTAGGTCAGTTTTCTCAGACACATGCGAGATGTTGTGTTTCTGCCATGCTCTTGTGCTGGCAGCATGGATCACACCTTCCAATACATAGTCAAACACATTACTGTCTAGTGCTGGGCCATGCATCCCACAGAGGGACAAGGTGCAAATGATTCCCCAGCCGTTTGTCTTTCACACTCCGTATTTTTGGGAATGTGCATAAAAATGAGAACAGCTTTAAAAAAAACAGCTTTAATTATGAGTCTTTTGTGTGAAGGTTCTTAATTGCAACCCCCCCCCCCCCATGAAAGCTACTGAAAATGACAACCAGGTGTGTGACCAGATAATACGCCTGAGATGACAGTTAATTGGTATTTTGGTTCTAGAAGGGCGCAAGCTACATGAGAACTCTACATATCCATAGCAATTTGCGTCTTTACTCTCGGTACCCAGGGATAGGAACAACTTGTTCCTTGGTGAGTCCGAGTCAAGTCTCGAGTCAAAACACTGCAGTCCGAGTCAAGTCTCGAGTCATTTGCCCTCAACTCCAAGTCAAACCCAATTCTGTCCATCATTTTTTCTGTCAAGTCACAAATCACTCGTGTCCAACTCAAGTTGTGAGTCATGCAACTTGAGTCCTTACCTATGTCAGTTTTCTTTTTACCTTTACTGATTAAAACTCGCTGCAGCGAAAACCAGCCACAGTCAGCATAAGATATGTTGTTTATATGCAGAAAGAGGTTGGAAAGAGAGTGTTCATGGTTGTACCCTCACATATAGTTTTTACATCGGTTTATATGCAGAGAAGGGTGAATCCTTTCAACAAAGTATCTCAGGAGACCTTGCTTTCAGCCAAATGAAAATGAGGGCAGGAGGGATTTAATATACAATTAAATTATAAAATTAACATTATGGTATCCAGATGTGGAACTATAACCTCAAGGCCTCTCAAGTCATAGGGTCCAAGTTTTGCCGAGTCGAGTCACAAGTCATCAAATTCGTGACTTGAGCCCAAGTCGAGTCACGAGTCAGTGACTCGAGTCCCCACCTCTGTCAATTTCTGCCTTCCTGATGAGCCACTGACCTGCTGTAGCACTTGGTCTTAACCCTCAATCATTACTCTCTGTCACAGCAACCCACTCTCCTCATTCACCCGCCTCCTAAACTATATACCCGCAAAGACAAGTAGCCAATCACCTTTCTCCTACCATCATAGGCGTAGAGCTTATTCCTCAGGCAGAAACACATAGAATATGCATATTAACCACACATGTCCGTACATGTTGGCCAACTGCTAGGAGAAGCATTGCATTTTCAAGCTGCATTCTTACAGCTACCAAAGATCCCCGCCTTAGATTTGTTTTCATGTTATTATTATTTCTTTATTTTTCTTCTCTTCCTCCTGGCAAAGGAATGCAAATGGCTCAGAATTACTTCTCAGGGGGGGCCTCAGGGCTATGTGTGTGGGCTTCTCTTCCACATCCCGAGTAAATCACTGGAGTTCATTTTGTCCATGGATTCCCTTACCGCCTTTATACTGATGACATTAAACTTTACACTAAACTTCTCCTGAAAATTGTTAAAATTCTTTCTCGCCTAGAATCTAACCCCCCCCCCCCCCCCCAAAAAAAATACATGAGTATAACTGCATGTTGCAAGCTTCAAAAGTTCCTGCACTGACTCCAGTGAAGATCTGGATGAAATTTCAAGTTAATTAACTATAAATGTATCCAGAAGGAAGAAGACCAGATTTGGCAAGTTTGTCTTCTAGTTGGTTAATTTTGGGATATGCCTTTTTTGAATTGATCTACTTGCCCAAAGGTTCAAGACAAAGTTGAACTGAAATAGCATTGGAGAAACTGAGAATTGTAATTCAAGATTTTCTTACAATTCCTATTGGATGCCAGGAAGAGGGCGGAATCTTGATGAAAAGGAAGTGGACAGGATTTAAAGCACTGAGCACACAGCAACTTCCCTGTAGGGCATGATAACCCTGCATAATTATAGATTAGTTGCAGTCTCCTTCGTCTTTGTTTGCGTTTGTCTAGCATATATGAATGTATTTCTCTTGAGAGTGCTTAATTTCACAGTTTGATGGAGCAAGAATACCAAAATGCAGCATGAAAAATAGAAAAAAGGAGAGAGAGAGTCGAGGGGGTCAGATTATGACAGAAAATTAAATATGGAGTTATGCGTATGGGTATTGTGAAGCAAATTATTCTCAGTTTGGCTTTTTTGGATGTCGGCCAGCTATTTTAGATTGCCGTGCTCTACACAATATTGAGAGCTTGGATGTAAAGAAGTGCATTTATTAGAACAAATGAGAGAGACTCCAGAATGTGTTTGCACTCCCTGATTTTCAGACTTATTGTACAGTGGAAAGGTTAACTATTGCGGTGCCCGCAGGTTTTAAATCCACAAGCCAGGCTATGTTTGCCATTAGTGTCTATGCGTACTGTCGTCCTTCAGCGGCAGTAACTTTCAAGTGTTCCTTTAACTGCTGTGTTCATCAGTTATATTGCCACATTATACTCACAAATGTGTACTTTTTTCCCTTCCAAAACCCAATAGCTCTGCCGATATTTGGCCGTCCTTACCCTGTCCCCTTTCTGTTGACTTCACGAGAAGTGCAGGCCGCACTCACTGGAATCCACGCGTTCCCGGGAACATATTGAGATTCCATTATGTCATCATAGCCTCTTCAGATGGCTTTATAAAAGAAATCTGGCCAGTGTTTAACAGCACATTTAAGGGTCATTCTGGCTAGAAATGTACTCAAAAACCAACACGTATAAAATAGGCACTATTGATCACATGTCTGCATAAAATTCACAACACGGTAAGCTCTTGCAACTTGACAGCAATAACATCAAGTCATTGAAAGGAATACAGATGTCTAACCCTTTGGTGTTGTTCTTTTCTATGTATTTGGAGCAACTACAATCACCATAGATAAAATGAGTGTAAAATTCATTATCTGCAAGCTTCTTTGTACTTCTAGTTGTGAGAGCTGTGTAGTAATATACTCTTCCAGGCAGGTTTAACAGGCCAAATAATTACCTTTCCAAACACTTCCAAATGAGCTTGTTGCAGTTATACAAAATGTAGGCCGTTATAAAGATTTCAACTGTCACTTTTGTTTAGCCATATTCCGCTATTCCTTTATCAGAGTTTGTGTTTAATTGAGTTGTACTGGTTGAGTACTGGAGACGTATTGCTTTTGCTGTGTGGTACTATTCCTGCTACACATTATTCAAAGATCAAAAGATCAACCACTTTTCTTTTCGAAACAGACTGATTAAAATGTACTGAAACACGACTGACCATATCGAGTAAAATGGAAGACTCCAGCACTCTGAAATCCCAAAGCTTTGGATTATTTCACATGCTAAATGAGGCACAGGCGATGAAAAAAAATCAGTGGGGAAAAAGTTAATTCCCATTTTGTTTTTACGATAAAAGTAAATTATACTTCACTGTCTTTATAAATAGCAGTTTGGGATTCAAGAGATCCTAAACCACAGTGAAATGTTTGGTATTCAGCTGCACTCGCAAATAACGTATTGATTTCCATGTGTCCTTTTGTAATACATTTCAATGAAATGTAAGGATAATACTGATTACTTATTTTGAGTTGCTCCTACATTTATGAGTGCATCATGCTTTGGTTGAAAAATCCAAAGCACTCGAAAAACTCCTGCGTTACTATAGACTTCATTCAACCATCTGTCAGACTGGAATCTGAAACACATGGCACAGAACTCCGACCAGCTTCGGGTGATCTGTGGCTCACTGGGTTAAGCCACTGTGCTTGTGATCAGTAGGTTGCCAGTTCAAATCCCTGGCTTAGCAGACTAGTCACAGTTGCGTTTTGCCCTTGAGCAAGACCCTTATCCCCTGACACATGAAACGTTCCAAGATCACCAAATAAATGACCCTGCACTCAAGACGGCAAGCTTCACTCTTCAATGCGTGTGTGTCACGAAGGAGAACATGATGGGATATGTGAAAACTAAAGGATTTCAGTGTGCTTGTGCAATTGGCAAATAAAGTTTCATTTCATATGAGATGACAGTCAAGTGCAGAGCACCTCCTCACTTATTAATCTCGTGTTTTTGGGTTTCCAGAGGAACCCCGTTCAAAAAGCACAAGGGCACACATACTCCACACATGTGGGGCCAGGGCTGACCCTCAGCCCTGGAGATTTCAGGCTATGGCACCAACCCCTGAATTACCTTATAACCATTTATATACGTCCCTTCCTTTATAATTTTAATTATGTTTTTACAAGTGAGTTGAACCTGCAAATCTATTTCTGAAAAATAAGGACATAAACCAGAGCTTAAAAAAACATAAAAAAATTGCATCCTGAACCATGGGAAATATGGCACCACAAAAATGTATTCATCTGTCCATCTTCTAGCTGCTTATCCTGGTCAGGGTTACGGGTGGTGTAGTAATAATGTATCAGATAATCAGCAGCTTCAGAAAATCAACATTGGAAAAGCTCCACCAGTCCTGTGTGGAGAGAAAGGTCCCCTCCAACAGAATGTTGTTATTAATTATGACATCCTGGGGAACAGCAATGGGAATAGAGAGTGTTCAGGCAAATATGCATTTGCAGAACCATTTGTCTTTGTGATGCTGTCACTAATTGTTTCAATACGCCGTCTCCCGCTTGTTTGTGACATGCCGAGTTTCCAAAGTTGAAAAAGGGTCAAGTGGTTCAAACTGTATAAGCAGGGATTGACATAACTGGTACGCAAGTACACATTCACCTTTAAAAGCGATACGTGCGGCAATCGATTGTTGTAACAGCGCGAATGCGTACGTATTTTATGTGCATTCGCGCCATCGTGACAAGAAATTATCATGCCAGGAAGGTGCCAGTAACTGAGAATTGCGTGAAGATCTATCCATTTTCCAGCAGTTTATCCAATACAGGGTTGCAGGAGGTCTGGAGCCTACCTTAGAGAGCACAGCACACAAGGCCTGGAAGGTTCTCCAAGCCTGTGGTACATGTGAGCCTTTCAGGGACACCAATTCCCCAAATTGCACGTTTTCAGACAGCTGGGGGTGGGTAGAGTACTTGGTGAATGTGTGTACAACACATAGCAAGCAGGGGCAGGATTTGGAACCCCCCCAGCCCTGAAACTACAAGGTAGCGATGCCTCCCCAGCAAGTCATCATGCCCCCCCCCCCAGATGTGTAAATGTTGAAAATATTAGGATCTACTTAATTTTGGAAAGTAACTACAAATTGCAAATCGGTCAGCCTGGACTGTACGGACCTCTGACCATCCAAACATGGACTCAGCTTCTTTGATTCCATGACTGGGTCCAAACCAACATCTTAAACTTGACTCATACTACAGAGGAAAGGGGGGGGGGGGGTAGGTACAGATGGTCATTTTAGCAGATACAACACAATGATTCAGTTATGCATCAGAATATAAATGACTGTAAAATCCACAAACAGTGGTAATACCTTCTATAGTTCCAGTATTGACCAGCAGCTCATGCACTTAACATTGAGTGATACTTGCGGATGAGGTCTTCAGACATAGTACTCCATGGCCCAGAATGTTGTCAAGACAGGGAGGGCTGCATTCTGAATAGGAGACATTTCCTGCCAAACTGCCATTTAAAAGGAGCCAAAGCAGAGGACCAACTGTGTATCTTCACAATATAAGTGACTGTAAAATCCACAAAAGGTGATAAGAGTTACTAAAGTACCAGTATAGATCAACAGCTCAAGCACTTAGCATTGAGTGATAAATGCAAATAAGGCCTTCAGACATAGTACTCTATGGCCAGGAGTGCTGTCAAAACACAAAAGTGCTGACATGTAAAGGCCCATCACATTCAGAAAATAACAAAACACTAGTCTTTGTTCGTCTGTAGTAAAACTTATAGACAGGCAGATCTTTGGACTCATTGATTCTGGGCCATTAAAGTGAAAAGACAGAAGCATTAACAGCCTGCAACCTGAGGTAAATAAATAACGTAAATGTAGGAAAACTTAGTCCATTGGTTTTATACTTGCGAGCATCTCTGTTGGAAGGTAGCTGTCCTAATCTCACACTGTAATCTACATCAAATCTTTGAACCTGTTATTTATGTCCGGCTAAAATGCAATTTTCAGTTAACATTTATTCCCCAACATTTTAAGGCCGTTTTTGAAACAGCAGTCCTGTTAACTAATTGGTTTGTTCGACTCTGGAACCTGTGAGGCGTGTTTGTGTCATTTCCTTTAGGAAATAAAACGCCGTGGGAAGTAATGGGCCGGCTGTCAGGGGATTTTGATTTCGTAACCGAACTCTGCGCCCACCTGCGTAATATTTCGAGGCAGGCGTCTGGCACAGTTCCTGTGAATAATCAGAAGTTGATCGAATGTTTCACTCCAGCAGCAGGAGATGTTCTCTCCACCAGCTGACGGGGAGAATGGGATTTATCTGACTTGAGGCACACGCCGTCTGAGCTAACACCTAACAGAAATGAAACACAGTAAAAATGTAACATTTTGAGATTATCAAAAAAAAAAAAAACATGACATTCTAACGGACCATTAATGGCGCACGTCTTCGTTCTTGGAACGAAAGGCCCCCATCTTACAGTTAGCAGTCTTTCAGGCGAACAGAACCTGTGGCGAACACATGTCTGAGTGTTTCCATTTAACACCATAAGGAGTATGTGTAGAAGGTACAATATAACTGTATTTCATACCTGTCTAACATCAGTAACACAGAGACAATAGTATCACACTAAGCCGGTGACTTACTATACTTACACCAATATTTCTTATCTGGTGGCTGTTTGTGAAAAACAAAAACAGAGAACAGGTAGTTTATCTTGTATAGCTAAAAATAATTGACAGGACTAGGAGACCCCTTTATATGGCTTTGGAATATTATACATCAAGATAATTCAACCTCGTTTTTTGATAAGATTTCTAAATGGTTTTAAAAATAACCATCCAAAATTATTTTTATTTGTTATCACAATTTACGGCATAATTTTTTCCTGGAGGCAGAAAAGTTTTTGAGAAAGTAGGATCATACCTTGCGACTCAATTGTCATCGACTCAGAGCAGATCCAATTTTATACGGGAGCTCTTTGTATTTTATGAACCAGTTTGCAAACTAAGAAGATCAAGATCCAGTGATAACTCCTACATAATTAAAATAACCAGATTGTGCTTAAAAACGTAGGTGAGTCAGATCATTTCTCATGCATAACCATAGCTTGGCAATGCTTGGCAGGTGAGACTATTGTTTTGCATATATCATCAAAACATAATGAAAAATATCATTGATTTTAGAGCTTGAGTCTGAGGCCATGGTTTTGCATGATAATGAAACGTCATCCGCAGTGACCTTTTCTTCAGAAATAGTTTCTAAATGCATCACCATCTATTTAATGCTGTATACGACTATCTTTGACTGTATTTATCTATGACAACCGCAATACTGGTAAGTCTATGGGTTCACGAGGACCAGATTTGTAAACATTGTCCGAGTCAGTCCATCTTAAGGGGCGAAGACAAACAAACAGTGTGAGAAATAAGGGCAGTTGTGGAGTCACGGCAGTTGTGGAGTCACGGCAGTTGTCTCCCCCCATCTGGTGTCGGGCAGCTTCTCCGATCTGAAGGGAGTCCGAGCAACCCCCATCTCCTTCTAAGGACACCAGCCTTTGTCCTGTTGCCATAAGGACCGAAAACGAGAGGACCTACGATAATACCCCACCAATCACAGCAAGAGATGTACCTGGGTCTTTGTCAATGGACAGGGAGTGTCCCAAATGGTGGTGGCTACATTTCCTGTATTTCCAGAAGACCTTTACCAATGTGAATCCCAAGATAGTTCACTTCCTGTCACCCTAGCTGGCTCTTTTTGTGGATGACAGTAGGCCCCGCCTCCTTTAGATCAGCCAGCTAATCAGTCACTGAAGGTGCTCAGTCCAACGCACTGAATGCACCACCACAGCATCTAGATAAGATCATCCATGGGGCGTTGGAAGGTGGATGGGGCCTCATGCAAGCCAGACAGGAGGACTGTGTGCTCCAAAACTCCCGGGCTGACCAGGATCTATGATAAACATTACGGAAAGGATGATATTTTAATGCCACATATTACAGAAAATGCACACGTTGGACTATACACTCAAATGAATCAAGCATTACATCACATCTCAAATCTGGATACATTTAATTAAAAGGAAGCATCAAACAAGCCTAGAGTCTCCCATTTAATTACTGTAAGCATTACTAATAAAAATGGCAACATTAATTCGAACATGGTGGGGCTGTCTCGGGAAAAAAAATGGATTTAATATTAGCCCCCAAGATGCAATTTTATCAGACTAAGATATGTTAAAGCACTAAGCCGGTATTGCACTTATTACAATAAGGATTTATTTTCTCTTAGTTGAATTAATCTCTCGGTAGCAAATGGAGGAATCCAAACAGAAAGAATAACAAAAAAACAAACAACTTGCGATGATATGAGTTGGAATTGAATATACAGCATGAGTCATCCTACGGTTAATAAAGTCTTTTGTCTGCTGCCACCTGAATCGCAGTATTTATCTCGATGCCGAGGCAAATATCAATGAGAAAGAGAAGAGGCCACATGTAACTCACGACCTCGTGGTGATGTGACTGTAATTGACTCTCATTCATAGGGTTTCATTAAGAGCTTATTAGTGAGTGTGTGTGTGTGTGAGAGTGTGTGTGTGTGTGTGTGTGTTTTTTTGCCTTGTGGATCATTGCTCACGTCACCATACCTTGCAGTGGTGATTGGACTGCAGCTCGTGGCTCCAGTACTGCAGACAAGCTGTGGTCTCTCTCCATCTTCTTCCCACTTATTCAGCAAAGGGTCATGAGGTGGATATTCTTGGTCATCAGCGGCAGCACTAGGCAGGGGTACCGGTCCATCACAGGGTCCACACTCAAACACAATCACATACTGTGGGTAATTGAGAGATGCCAATTCACCTAAGTGCATGTCCGTGTGTTTATAAATTGCACTTATTGGTGTGTGTGTGTGAACCCCCTGCCCTTTCTGTAGTAGGATAAGGTCCAGTCTCACGATGACCCTGTATTAGGAAGAAGTTTCTAAGATACGGATGGATGGTTGGATGGATGCATGTATACACTGTATTTTAATTATGCAGCATAGAGAAGTTTCATGCAAGTAAAAGCAACAAACCTTTTATACACAGTGAAAAATTACTTAGACACCAGCTACAAATAATACGTTTCATGACATTTAAAAACCTGCAGATTGTGAAGAGAAATAAAACTCAATGCAATATTTAAACAGGCAGGAAACAAATCAAAAATTTCAAAATACAAGTCCCTTTACCTTTGGTGTCATTTCCCATAGGGACGATGAACAATAGTGACACAAAAACCCCTGTCAGTAGCAGCATTCCCCTCGCAATCGACGCATACATTTGCATACGTACCCAACAAAAAGTTTGTAATGAAATGCATTGAATGGAACGGACTGCAGGGACTCCAAATCTGCCAGCAAGCCGTCAGTTGGAAAGCAGCGCATTAGCTTTGCAACAAAAAGTCAATCACCGGCATGTAAGCCATTGATTAAGTGTCGGATTGCAGAGCTCCGCGCTACTTAGGCTGGGTATAAATCACACAGGCCGCTCCCACGTTCAGCCTCGTGAAACCGCACGACCGTGCCATTCCACGCTGGGCTGACTGTTGGCGTTCTCAATCCCCACCGTGTTCTCCGCAACATAAATTAAGCAGCCCAATCCTGCTTTTCTGCTAATGGAACACAGGGGCCTTTCTGCCACGGCGCACAAGCTGAACGCAATTGAACGGATATGCGGATTTGTCGACCATGCCGGGAGCTTGTTGATGAAAACCATGCTGGTGTTTCGATCAAATAAAACAACAGGAGTTTCATTTATGTAAAACGGTCTCCTTCCTCGGAACTAGATCAGTGCTTTTACCTTCCTTTGTCGTCTGTTACCTTTCCCAGTCAGCTCCAGACCTGCACTTTTAAATGCATTTAGCTGTGTATTTGTCATGAGGCCAGAAATGAACATAGCAACAGTAAGTGGCATTTAAATCATGCGTTTGAAACAACTTCCCCTGAGTCGACATGGTGCTAAACCACGGTGATCAGCTTTTAAGATAACACCTAGTAAACATTTAATGTCAGCCATATAGTGAAAAATTGTTTAATAGAGTTCCAGGGTTGGTGAAATTGTCTGGCAGTAAAGATTACCATAAAATGTATTTTGTACTAGCCTAGCAGTAATTGGTAGCTAATGTTTTAAGACTGTCATGATATAGTATGAGTCATAAGACTGGACACGTCTGTATTTAAGGCTTATCACTCTGTTTTTATTCACCTTATAGTAAAAGGACTCGAGGCAATGAAGTAATACATGTCTAATATCACAACTATGACAACATTTTGCTTTGATGACTACATTGCAGATGCCATCTTGTAGATGTAGCCACCTGGAATGCTTCTCCAACAGTTCTGAAACAGTTTCCACAAGGTTTGGGCACAAATTGACTACCTTGCCCTTTCTCTTTAATTCAACTCCTCCTAACCCCGGGTTATTCAAATCACGGTCCTCGAGGTCAGAGCACTGCTGGTTTTCCAGCCTTCCTTTACCTGTGAGCCAGGTGTG
>JAODJW010000050.1:7583248-7600173 GCA_026777045.1 Hyperopisus bebe
TCAGTTTACTCTCTGTAAGTTCACGCACCCATTTCCACGTTGGTAAATAATGAACTGAATGATGTCCAGATCTCTGACAGTTAAAACAGCGCCTCCTTGTGGCCGCACTCGTTGAGGTCAAACCCACTGTCTGGCCCATTAAACCCTTCGGTCACCCGTGACTAAATGTTCCAGATTCTTCCTTTCCAGCTGATGTGACAAAGGGTAGAATGGTGTAGAGCAAAACCCTGATGCCCGTTTAGATTACAATCAGTGTCCGGCCTCTATCAACAGAAGTGAGCGTCGGGTCGGTATGTGCCCCCTCCCCCCCCTCAGCCCGTCAAAGCAGGGGGCTACCTGCCCCCTCAGGCATGTCAGCAAACACTGTCTGCTTCAATACAACCTGTTACCCTAGACGCCGGGCGGCCGAACTCCTGCCTGACCTGGCCGAGATAGACATCATCTGTCTTCTTCAAGACTCTGTTCCAAGGACCAAGACAGTTTATCCCACCATAGACCATGGAAGTAGAAAGAAAACCCACGTAAATATCAGCGCCACTAACGAGCAACTGTGAACTGACCCAGTGGCCACGATTACTGCCTCACAGTGATGAAGGACAATTTTTGGGAAATTACACACACGCTAGATTAAAAAAGGGAGAAAAAGAATCACTCTCTTCTGAGTACAAATATACGAAAGTGAGTCATTTTTGCCTCTGTGCGATCTTGTTTGGGATAAAATTGGGACATAATTGAGTTTCCATTGTAGTGGAAAGGAGATGCACTATCACCCGGGGAACCAAATCTAATCCACCCAGCACAATCCCTAATGACATGGATAAACGTGGTGGATCTCACTACGTATCCAGCATCCTAAAAAGGCGAATTCGGCCCCCTTACACACTTCCTACTGCAAGCCTCTATCTATAGCACCATCTAATACCATAAGTGACTCCCCATGTCTGAAGTTGTCCCCAACTGGTGAGCAAATCCTTGTAAATAAGGCATGGATCCAAAGTAAAGGTCATTTGACGGTTTTAGGAATACAAAATTGGAGCTCAGTGTGAGTACACTGCAGCCTCAAGATCGTAATCCCCTGCAAAATCAACTTCTGGGCAATAGCTGTAAAAATCCATCCTAAAAAGGACAACGTGGGCTCACTGTTATGTTTATGAAAAAACAAATACAGGGGAACAAACACCAGAATGACTCAGGGAGCAAATGAACACTGACACCGAATAGACAACCTGTGTGGTTTCATTAATCAGAACGGCTGCAGTTATAATGGTTGGTAACCTGGCCTTTACTTGGGGCTGTGTGCAGCATACTGACCCCCAGCATCTGTGGGAGTGGACTCAACACTTCTCATTTGAGTGTTTTTATTTATTTATTTTTTTTCATTTTGAAGCCTCTATGAGCTAAATTTTCAGGATGAAAATGGGATTTACAGTTTGCCACTATCTGTGAAGCAGGTATATATACATCTTTTATTATCACCGCTTTGCACGGAAGCCAATGAATCACATTGCTGTAAATCTCAGCTCCCCCCCCCCTGTCCGCCCTCCCCACACACACTCCAATTAAACAAGTTAATGAAATGTAACACTGAAAAAATGCAGGTCAGAAAATCACTTCAGTGGCCCTGCGCCAGGAAAGGAATTGAGTGATTCAAGGTTTAATGTGATTTGATTGTTATCAACGATTAATTTCTCTAATTGCGCAAACAGCAAAACATTGTGTCTCTGAATTTCCATTTGCCGGCTACCAAGAAACAAAAACTTTTGGGAGACCATCTTGGAAAGGTCACTATCCATCCATCCATCCATCCATCCATTTTCTGTAACCGCTCGTCCTAATTGGGGTCGAGGCGCAAGACGGGGGGGAACAACCCATCGCGGGGTATGAAAGGTCGTTATGTAAAAGTTAATTAAATTTTAATTAACGTGACCCTGCGTGTCTCGTCCAGGTTCCTCTTCCGTCACACATTCACATGTACAACTACTTTAGGTGATCTGGCAACACTAAACTGACCACTGTGTGTGTGTGTGTGTGTGTGTGTGTGTGTGTGTGTGTGTGTGTGTGTGCGCGCGCATCCTATGATAGGCCCTTGGCTCCCCGTGACGTTGTCATGGATAACATTTATGGATGGACAGACAATTACAGCTGCCTCATTTAGCTGTCAGCTTAAAATTCACCTTCTCTATCCCTGGGACCTCGAACAGCTACACCGGCACCTCGATTAATTCCTGTGCATAATTCAACAATGTTTCATTCCCCCGTTGTTTCACTAAAGGGACAAAAGGTGCACCGTGCATCACAAGAGTCACGCCGGCGAGCGACTTACCCCTGGCGGGGGCTGTGTCACTTGTACCGAGTCTGGGCGGGGCACGGTGCATGTCAATTTAAATGCATCAGAGCTGCTGCTCGACGCATTAAAAAATGCGACAAGGGCCAGCAGTGATTTGAACCATGGGTAGGAACATTTCAGACGTGGAAGAGCGAGCTCAGGGCCGTCGCTGCAAATGGCAGCTAATTATCACTGGTGGATATGAACTGGCCGCCGTTTAAAACCGTCCGCCAAGGCAGGTGCCTGTCTCAAGCAGAGTGAAGGCCTGCGAGAGAAGAGAAAGAACAAACACACCTTGGTGCTGCAAACTTCATTTAATTCCCACGCCGTACGAGAAAGATTAAAGCCCAGAATTAGCCTATAAATTGCTCTGCTTGTTCCTGCTAACAGTGGATTTGCATTCCAGAACTAATGACTCATTAAATTAGAAACTAAATCTGCCCCTTTATTTTGCATGCAATCTCTCATTCTCCGAGAAGCAGCTTTTAATCGCGCAGAAGACACCTAGCCGACGCACTGCTCCGATTCATGTTGACTGGCTTTGATGTGCGGAAATGGTGGACGGCAGAGGTGTGTGAGCAAAGGTGTGGAAGACTCTGTCTAACCAGCTGTACCATCTCACGTCTCCGTCGGTTTGGCCAACAAGCCCTGAATGACGAAACCTTGGTGCTGTAATGAATTTCGGCTCCTCTTACTCCACATGAAGTTCACCTTCAGTTCAACGCACTCTACCTTATGATTATAATCTCATTCATTATTTCATACAGCTTCTTTGCCTTTGTTTATTTTAGATATATGATTCATATATGAAGCATTTTCAGCTGTATGTCATGCATGGAAAGTGCTATATAAATTAAGATGATGATGATGATTGTTGTTGTTGTTGTTGTTGTTGTTACCATAAATAGCTGGGTTGTGCCCATAAGGGTGTCATATTATTGATTATAACCAAAGCATGGTGACACAAGCACTTTATAGGATAATTGAAGTATATTGTTATTTTATAAAATCGTTATTTTTTTTAAATCAATATATTTTATTAGAAATATCCAGATACACATTTCCTCTGTTTAGTCATAACCATTCTCCATTCCTGAGAAAGCCACCGATATGAATCATATTATAAAATCTGGCTTTAAGTAGGAGGAACTGAGGCCAAAGCATGAACTGTGTAGGAGATTCTGGGTAAGAGCGAAGCGTTCCTGAGCACCATGCCCACCCCAAACCTGCATCTCCCACCCTCAACTTGTTCTCCTAATGTCAGAGACTGGGCAGCATAGATACGCCATAACCTCTTCTCAGAATCCACAAACAGCAGTTTAAACACAAATCAGTTTTCATTGCTTGAAATGTCCTTCAAAAATGAAGCACTTCCAGCCAAAGCCAACTCCACCAGAAGAAGAGTGTTAGAGTGACTTTCCCCTCGTTGTGGGCGGTGATCTGTTCCCTCCTATTCACTTTGCTGCCATTCAAAATCAGGAGCCAATCAGTGTGTCCAAGATTTCATCAGACAGTTATGTAGTAACATGTAATTAGACTTTGTAGGGGCCGTGTCTGTCACAACATCGTGCCGCTGACTATGTGACAATCAAGTGACACGTATGTAGACGCTCTGTCCCATCATTATTTCTGCTACCTTGAGGATAAAATAACCTTTTATCGACAGCAGGTGATTGTAGCTGGGTAGCAGAGCGATATAGCGTCAACAAATTTGGTTAGCTGAAGGTGCTATCTGACGCACATCATGCCAGTATCTACAGTGTTTTTTTACAATGATTTTTGTGTACCGTCTTTAAACCTGTCAATTACCAAGCAGGATTCGCTCCTGCGCACGACAATGACCGAATCCTATGTTCACCATACTGAACACTGGACGGACATTCAGAAGATTCAACTAAAAAAAAAAGAGGTATATTCCAAAGCAGTAAATCTATGTGATTTGCAAGTACAGCCCTCAGTTTAAGATGAGTTTTACATGTAACATTGATTATCCTAAATTAGTTTTATAAATTAATATATTTTATTATTTAGATAATGCAAAATGATGTATAATTTAATATTCTCTGTATAATAATCATAAATGACCAAATGTCCCATGTATCATCGAGGGAGGGGGGTTTAATGCAAAGCATATGGGTACATGATATTACTGCCTTAGTGGTTGGTTTTATAACATTATTACCGAAAATGCTATAAGAGTATTGCTTTATGGAGGACTCTCCAGCTGACGAGCTTATGTGTAATTATCTGGTTATGCCTGCAAGAGGATTTCATTAGCTACAGCCTCTTTTTGTGTGAAAGACTATATCCATTCATATATACACTTCAGACTTATGCTGAGACTGAATCCTATCTAAGAAGACATCCCATAATATGACAACTGTCTGTGCTTGTCAGCCCGCTGACCATCGTGGCTTCCAGCCGCCGGACTGTGAGCTTCTTCCAAACAGTTTCTGACAGTTTATTTGCTTGACTAAACAGTGTCTGTCTGTCTCACACAGAGGCCACTCACCTGCCTGACATTTGTGGTATTTAAAATCCTTCTAAATCAATTCGCTCCCTCTTGCGGAAGCTTTTTAAAAGGCTGACTCCCTTTTTTTAAAGTCAGCGCCGCTCTCCGACCAGCATATTGAGCCCTCAAAGTCTTAATTAAAAAAAATTAGGTGTGGGAAGGGATCGTTGATAAATATCAAGCTCAAACAAAGGTGAATTTCTACCGTGGGCCCCCGCAAGCCGTCGACTGCAATAAGCTACGTGCGGGGAGAGTGAGGGAGAAAACCGTCGGAGCTGTCCAGGCCAGCGCCTACACTCCAGCCTGGCGTGGATCCCATCACCCGTCAGACCGAAATGAATAAACATCGGCCCAGCGGAGCAGCACCACACCTTCCTGTCGTATCACTCCGCCTGCCTAGCCATGCGCGTGGTTAGCTAACAGCGGGCCGTCGCATTAATCACTGCGCAGGTGCCTCCATTGGAGAGTCAACATGCGACAATAGTGCCAGAGTGGGCGATGACTGGCATAGGGAGTGATGGCCCCTTACGTTTTTATTCCGTTATTTCTACGGCTCTCGTTGTTTGTTTTTTTCCTGCCTTACCTTCTACTGCTGCCTCTCAGTCACCTTGCCCATCTCCGTGTCGGACCGCCGGGTGCACGGAATTCCATTAGACTCACGAAGTGGGCCCACTGGGGCGGAAAGTCGCCAGAGTGGTGCGCCGTAGCTAATTCTCACAGACGCTAATTACCGGCAGGAAGACGCCGTGGTTCTGCTCTGAACGGTACGACCCGCTACACGCGTCACAGTTGCTGGATGATTCAACAGCTGCACTTCAAAAGGCAGGAAAACGCCGGAAATACAGGCACACGCGCTCAGCACACCTGTCTGAACTAAAACAACAATGTCCTAGAGAATACAGATATTTATCTTAAATAATCATCAGTTGAGCTGGCCCATCTTTCTTCAAGAGAACAGGAACAGGTAAATAATTTGTGTCTTTACTGTATCCTGAATAACATCTTAAAGACTTAATTTTTAAATTTCCATGTAGATTTAGTTTCGACCCTATTGTTCTTAGTTCTGTGAGTAGTACTGTATGAAAACTCTCTGCGTATGGAGACTGCTCACCGTAGGCCTTCTCGGCGGTTGGGTAATGGGCCTCCTGGTGCAGACGGAACATTCGTTCATCTGTTCTTCTTCACTCTCGTCGCCTATTCTGTTTGGGTTAATGTCATCTGACCCCAACCCTGGGTGGCCCTGGACGGGGTTTAGACCCCAAGCTGGACACCCATCATCACACCACTCTCACGCAGACTAATACCCTGAAAAATTCCACTCTACTGAGTCCCTCGATTTGCGGGAGGGTGCATGAGCTTCACACGGAGAGATGTCTGTACAGAGACCAGAATACCAACTGTATCTGATGACCGCTCCTCCCGCTAAGTCACACCTGGACTCATCATAGCCCATCAATTAATCTTTTGTGTAGAATCTACGCTGTCAGTACGGTACAGCCATGAACCTTATGCCGCTTGTGCGTCAACCCCAGAACTGCAACTACAGGCACCAGGGTACAGTATGGGGTACGTGGTTATGCAGGCCGACAGCGTAAATCAGGGGTGGATAATCTTATCCGCAAACGTCCGGTGTGTATGCAGGTTTCTGGGATAAGTTCGCTGTTCAAATCCAGGTGTGGGGACTCATCAGCCAATCAGTCCTCTAACTGTTAGCTAATTAGGGAGTTGTGGCGAAAACCCACATACACAACGGCTTTTAAAATCAGTCTCTACACCAAGATGATCTTTGGCCATCGATAGCTGCTGGGCTCTCACTGAGAGTCAGCGGCTGCTTGTCAGGCTGGTGCGTGTGGCACCGTTGGGCACAGCTGGTCTCCGCTGGCATCGTTTTGGCTGATTTAGCATGTTGAAGCGGCATCCAAGCCAGTCGGTGAACCTCAGCGCTGTGATAGGACTGTATGTCAAATGTCACCTCCATTGTGCTGGTGTGTTCCAGCACAAATTTCCACAATCAATGGTACCGCGTTCCTCGGGCTTCGATGGCGCTAGCTTTTTGCCATCGGCTTGGTGTGGACCCAACTTCATGAGCCCTGCAGCCTTTGCCAAGAAACACCTTGAACTGAACACTAATTCATCTCAGTGCAGAAACACACACTTACACGTACAAGCGTGGGCAACAGAAATAATAGTTAGCTTAACTGCATTTTTTTTTGCGGGGGCGGGGGGGGGTGGGATTTGAAATCCCCACTTTAAGTGCATCTCATCATCATCATCAATATTATTATTAATATTATATGCCTGAACGTAAAGCACGGCCATTTCAAGCATCGTCTCTATTTCCCTCTATCCCTACTTCTTCTTTTTTGAAGCTATTGAAGACTAGGTTAGTAGGTCTTCTGGTGAAGAAGACGACGGCCTGTAGGCCTGCTTTGTCTCTGTACAGTGTGACTGCTCCGGGGACAGGAGGGACAACAAGCGATGTGCTGGCCACCTCAGGCTTTCCCTCCCGGTGACAGCGTCAGGACTAAATGAAGCTCCGCAGCCTGACTCACTGTCTCTGCCATACATCCATCATAACGCTGCAGTGTGTCAGCTTGCTTGCTGGGAAAGTCTACTGCGATAAGCATCTAGGTCATGCTGCAAAACAGCACATCTTCTGTGGTTTAAGCCAGATTTTCAGTTGCATAAAGTCGACAATACAAATCCAGCAATAGCTATCATTTCCCCTACCTGCTACAGAATATTGCTATTGCACTTGTAGCAGAATTCCCAAATGATACTCAAATTATTTTCGCTGCACCTCAAGCAACAAAAAAGATTAAAAAAAAGTGACATTTTCTACAAATGAAATCTTCACGCAATTCTGTGAATACAAATGGATGGATCTATCACTTTAATATATTAACCGCACAATCAATATGATCCATTAGATATAGTCCTAATATCTGCGAATGACGAATGGGTGGGGTGTGTTCACAAGCATTTTTTGCTTTTTTGTTTTAATTGTTCATACGCGCACCCGGCAGAGAAGTCCTCCTCCCGGCATGTGCAGTTCCTAGCAGCGGTCCCTAGAGGTCTCTCTTACACGCTTTGCTTTGACTTCTGAAACTTCTCTCTTGTGTACGACCAACTTTTCATAAATGTGAAATATGAATTAGATGGCGACCCCCCCCCCCCCCCCATTACCGCTCGGCAATTTGATTTTTTTTTCCCTCCATTTCTAATCTCAGCTGTTTATCTGAAATTGTTTTATAATATGGAAAAACTTGCAGTATGTTTGTATCGCACTACTTCTGTCATATTAAATATCTTACCAAGATATGTGTTGCATCATAGCTTATATAAGGCATATCATTTGACCCTAATATATTCAGTCCAAAAAGCATCGTCAGAGGATGTTTTGCAAATGTGTTTTTTAAGAGCAGGATATCTGTAATGATCAGCAGGGGGAGCTCTGACAGAATCGCCAATCTTAATAAAGGAAAACAAACTTGGACCACGTGATGTGTCATTTCTGCCTTTTATTTCAGGGATCATCGACATTTTTTTTTCACCAAACATTTTTTGAAAACGGCAGACATTCATGTAATGAACTGCATCAATTAATTTGACGCTAAAACGATCAGAAACAATGGCATACATACGACAGTTGGCATTGATTTGCATTCAACATCTCTTCATCAACATCATAAAGAACTGGGGCAATTAAATATTTTATTTACTGGAACATACGAAAAGGATTTACATTTTTTGCAGACATTTTCAAAATTGTGTTTCTTTACAACATGCATTAATAATATAAAAATAGATTTATTTATATCTAGTCACAAGTATAAATATAGAGTATAAATGTATTTTTAAAATACAAAGATAATTACACTCACATTGTGTACACTGTGTACCGAACAGCAAAATACAACATATTTAATCATAATCAGAATTACAGACACATTGACATTATAAATGCAACTGACAGATTGTGATAGCTTCCTTTATTCCCATAAATATGGAAAAAACAAAACTGATAGGGTCTGTCCCCAATCCTAACTCTGCCGGACATCTTGTAAAAGTTTGTTAATCTCAGCCACCAGCTCGCTGGCGTCCATGATTTCGTGTCGGCTGTCACTGCGACCGCCCTGCAAGTGGCTGAGGACGGTATCGAACTCGTCCTCCTCATAGTTTTCGGGAATTTCCTCCATGGCCGGCAGCCACTTGAGAGGGGCCTGACTGGTCATGTGACCGGCCTGACTGGTCATGTGACCGGCCTGACTGGGCCCAATGCTGTTGCCCGGGTTTTGGAAGTGCGTATTGGCCGCCCACGCCGCCACACCCTGAGGGTATGCGCTGGACTTCCCTGGTAGGTGTCCTTTCCTGCGCTCCAGGGAGCTCGCTCTCTCTGTCTCACTGCACTCCACGTAGGAGTCCAGAGAAGGCGGCAGGAGACGCTGGAAGACACTGTTCATCTCCGAGAGGAGGGAGGAGCCGCACAGGTCGCTCGCCGCCTCCTCGCCATCCCCTTCAGTCTCCTTCCCGAACGTGGAGAAGCTCTTCTTGCGGTCGCCAGAGTCAATAGGGGACTGCTCTTCCTCCCGGCAAGGTTGCTGGGGGTCCTCGCCGGGAATGAACATGTTGTTTCTGTAGTCTGAGGACGCTGGGGAGGGCAGAGGAGGCATCCAGCACTGGTCCGAGTGTCCCAGCAGTCTACACTCCTCCGTGCAGAGCTTCATCGCTGGAAGAGAGAGGCGGAAAAAGCATTTCAGGGGTCGGGATGCCAATTGATTCATCGTTTCTTCTTGGTTTTCCAATGAGAAGAAGGAATGGCCAAAGTAAAGAGAGAACCCGAGGGAATCAATGGGAAACGCAGAGTAATTACTGTAAGTTGCCTGGAGTTTGGGGCTGATAGCACCAGCTACGCTGGCAATAGCTCTATACGGACATTGGCGATCGATGAGTCGTGCCAGAATGACAACATATGAAGCAAAAAGGCCATTCTCCTTCCACCTTCGTCTAGTCTTTAAAAATATGCAATTGTCTCACAATTAAACATATAAAATATTTTTGTATCAAATGTATAACTAATTCTTCAAGGGATTTTTTTTAAGGCCAATGAGTATGTTATTCAAAATCGGCATAAAATCCCAATATATTCCGAACTAGAATTAAACTCTGTGTGATTTTCTTCCTACTTTCTCAAAGTCCTTCCGAAAAGATTAGCACAGTTCATTTAGATGTTGCATTTTAAGGGACGGATTCAAATTCAACACTGCATCCATATCTAGTGACGGATATAATTATATTTAAGATGAAGGCTTTCAGTCTAAAAACAGATTACAGTGACTCTCCATAATCATACTCATTTACTGATAGGCTTACAGAGTAGCTCTGAGTTTATCGCTAAGAGAGGGGAAAGCAGCATAAATATTCTGAGATGGTGGGCATTTTCAGATGTGTGCTTCTTGTCATCTGTAATCTGAAGGAAAATAGGAAGATCTATGGGCACTAAATGTCTCCTGGGGAGGATCCAGCGGGAAGTGGAACTAAAGGCATCTCAGACACCATGCTTACCTGGATGCATCCTCTGGTGTCCTTCTGTGAGGAACAGGTCGCTGAAGCCCTCACCCAATAGCCTGTCAATCGGCGACTCTCTCCCTAAATCATAGTCACTATCCCCAGCTTCGCTGTCTCCTCGCCCACTGTCCTTTAAGCTAAACTTATCCATATCTTGTAGGGCGTATCTGGGAAAACAAAAGCAAGACACATGGTAGACAATGACCTACAACACGGTACAGGTATCTTAGGACACGTGTCAGAAAACGTAAACGTGCTATAGTCCATGCCTATTCTGAGACATACCGAGTCTCCAATATAACATTTAGTGATATAACGTCTAGTTTAGGAGGTCAGCGAAATACTCGTCAATATCCCTTTAAAACTTCTTACAGCCAAAAATAGCCATGCTCAAAATATAAAGCCATCAACAGCATGACAGCAAAAACAGGGCCAGGTGCACTGGGTGAAACTGCAGCAGAAAAAAGGTTATTTTTATAAAAATATGTTTGAAACAAACCGAAAATGGAACTGCAAAATGGATGTTATTACATTAACACAGGGACGAGTCAAAATCAGACAATGTTTGTTTGCTTTTTCATAGCCGACATATTTGTATATTAACACGGCATAGGAAATGGCAAACAGTCTACAGAGCTACCTGATCTCTAGAAGGAACGTAAAAGGATTTATGACGTCAGGATTAAGCGTAAGCTCTTTCCGATTATTACGCCACCAGTGGCGGCCAGGGGAATGGAGCCCATATGCCTCATAAGGAGATCTGAGGGCCCCATGTAAGCATCTCTGGAGCGGGAAAAAAAGAACCTATTATAAATTCATGCTTTCTAAAAGTTTCCAAATGCCTAGATTAAGCATAAATGGTGTTTCACACCCCTGCAAAAACTGCAAACAGTTTAAATTTGAATCATGAATCCAGGACGGGGTAGCGTGTACTTTGAAACACTTGGCTACATTTTCCAGGAGGAAAAAAAAAAAAAAACAAAAAAAGTTCGGTAGTTACCTGTAGCTTCTTGAGTATTTATTGCCACGGAAACTTGGCCTTGGCTGGTACTGGCCCTGATGGAGCATGGACAGAAGCTGTGAGACTTGCTATATCAAAAATAAATGAATAAATAAAAATAATGAATACTAATGCCACAAGACGACACAAGAAAACAAATTCACATGAAATGGGTAAACAGGTGATCATACATGACAGAATGAGGAAGTAAAAAAGGAAAACTGAAACCAATGAAGGAGTTTAAGACAAGGAGCACGGTGTGAGTAATAAGAAAAGCCAAAAAAAAAAAAGAGTCTATATTAAACTCAAGGTTTTTGAAGAACTGATTATTCAACAATAGGTCATAGAGTCAAGGAGAGATAACATTTAGACATTATGTGTTTTTATATATATTGAACCACATTATCTTTACATTCATTCCAAAATATATCAATTAGAACATAAGAAAATTTAAGCAGATATTTGCATAGTGGAATTCCATGGTATTCTTACCTCCACTGGGGGAGTGGCATGTGCAAGCTCAAGGGCAAAGTTCTCTGGAATGTGATTGGAGGATATGGTCACCAGGCTGTTCAGTGATTGGCGGCTGTGATGGCTCTGCCCGCTGCCCATCTGACCCCGCTCCATGGCTGGGGAGGATGACGGCGACCTGTGGTGGGACCTGATTGGCAGGGTCCCGTTGACTGTTGGCATAAGGGTGATGTCTCCTTTGTGAATCTGCCTGGAGGGCTTCTTGGGGTGATTCTGGTAGGTCGACTCTGCCACCCTGCAGTTATAAGATCTCACGTCCTTCTTTTCTCTGTTGCACCTTGTGGCGAACATCACCATGATGACTAAGAGCACTGCACAGATGGCTCCCAAAGATATGATGATGATCATAGACACATCAAGACCAGGGCCACTGTTGGTTGTCAATGGTGGTAGAATATGGCTGTCCATGTTTTCATACAGAGTGCACTTTAAAACTGCTTTGGCAGTCAGTCTTGTGAATCCTTTGTCTTGCACCATGATCACAAGCTCAAAGTGTTCAAGAGGCACCTCCTTCATGCTGACGTTGGCGCGTATCTCACACTTCTTCGGGTCCATGACGAAGTAGCCCGCTTCGTTCCCGGTGACGATCGAACACGTCAGTTCCGCATTAACCCCGGCGTCCCTGTCTGTGGCTCTGATAACAGTGATCAGGTGTCCCGCCTCGGCATACCTCGAGACGGGAATTTCGGCGGTGTAGTTCAGCAGCTGTGGGACAACGATGACTGGGGAGTTGTCGTTTTCATCCAGGATGGTGAGCACTACGGTCGTGTTGCTGGACAGCTGAGTCTCGCCTGAATCTCTCGCTTGCACGACAAAAGTGATCCGGTTAACATCCTCGTGGTCAAAAGTCCTCAGTGCATAGATGGCGCCATTGGAGGGGTCGATGGTGACGTAGGTCGAAATAGAGCTACCCTGGACAAAGGTCTCCAGAATGGTGTAGGTCACCTGACCATTTGTGTCAAGATCAGGGTCACTGGCCACCACTGATGTCAGATAAGCTCCAGGAGAATTATTTTCTGACTTAAATATTTCATATCTGCTCTTCTCAAAACGAGGTGGATTGTCATTCTCATCCAGAACCTGTACCGTAAAATGTTTAATGGTGGAAAGACTTGGAATTCCTTTGTCTTCTGCCATCACAGTTAGACTGTACTCAGACCTTCTTTCTCTGTCTAAGGAAACGTTAGTTAAGATCATGTAGTTCTTCTCATTGGTTTTGTGCAGCCTAAAATGTCCATGACCATGCAATCTACACACAACTTCCCCATTTGGGCCAGAGTCCATGTCTTCAACCCTGACCAGAGCAACAAACGTGTCAATAGGGGCAGACTCCGATATGTAAGCAATTTCCTCTTTTCCAGGGGTCATTAAGTTAATACTGATTTCAGGTTTATTGTCATTAACATCAACCACTTTGATAATTATTTTACAGTGTGCCGGCATTGAATTAGGGCCAAGGTCTTGGGCCTGAACGTCAATCTCATAGGAAGCTGTGTTCTCAAAGTCCACCCGCTTAGTCAGCGTCAGCTGGCCATTTTCGGGGTTTATTTTAAACGTCTCCAGAATTTTTGGAGACACGTGACTGCTAAAAGAATACACGATTTTCCCATTGGTACCCTCGTCTGGATCAGTAGCGTTCAGATCAATAAGCAGAGAGCCCACGGGCGAATTCTCCAGCAGCTCAATCACATA
The DNA here is from genome assembly GCA_026777045.1 of Hyperopisus bebe. Lineage (NCBI taxonomy): Eukaryota > Metazoa > Chordata > Actinopteri > Osteoglossiformes > Mormyridae > Hyperopisus > Hyperopisus bebe. The sequence goes on from JAODJW010000050.1 coordinate 7,596,878, forward strand.
GGACTGCTCCTCAAAAACAGGGCTGTTATCATTGGAGTCGGAGATGGTAATTTTGAGAAGAGTTGAGCCGGATTTAGGCGGCACCCCTTTGTCAGAAGCCACTAGCTGGAGTTCATAGCTCGACTGCACCTCCCTGTCCAGCTCTCTCACAACAACAAGCTCCGCATACTTAGCTCCGTCCGTACGCGTCCTGATTTCAATTTTGAAAAAGTTATTCGGGGTAAGAGAATAGGTATGAAGTGAGTTTTCACCTACGTCTGGGTCCGTAGCGCTATCCAGGGGGATGCGGATCCCTATAGCGGCACTTTCGGATATCTCGATAGGGATGATGGCACGAGAGAACTGCGGGGAATTATCATTAATGTCCAGCACTTCTACTTCGATGTGAAACAGCTGTAAATGTTCCGTCGGCAGTGTGATCACATCAAACTCGATGGAGCAGTTTAGGTTTTTCTCGCACAGCTTTTCCCGGTCGATTTTCGATCCGACACTGATTTCTCCATCCTGCTCCCGAACAGATAGGAAGGACGTACTGCCTCTTTGCATGGCTCGGAAGCGCAGAGGGACCGAGCTTGGAAGTTTTGATAAAACATCCGCCACGTCCTCCTTAAGCCTGGCGATCACCGTGCCCACTTTCTGTTCCTCGTACACTTTATATTTGATCGTCTTCCCAGAAACATGCTGCGTTAACGCCAGAACCAAAATAAATACCTGTAGTGCCATGCAGAAGAATGCGCCTCCTCTCCGTGCATTCATTTTCGGGCAAGTATGCTGAAGTAATTCCGCAGGGAGGGGGAAAAAGAGAAACCTTTCGTTGCGTTTCTTCTTAAAACTCCAACACATTCGTCCGATCTGCATGTAAAGTTTATTGCATTCTGCCCCGATGCATTTTTCCCCCAGAAGAGTATAGACTTGCTGTAAAGACAACTCGAGGAGAAGACTGCCGGCTTTCGAAGGCGTGATTAAAAAAAAATACTCGATGCAGATTTAACTGCATTTAGGAAGCGGATCTGTTGCACGCCTGCAGTCGGGCATCCGTGCGAAGCGCCGTCTGCGATGCGCGTCCTTCCCTTGCTGTCTGCGATGCCTCTCCGCAGACCCACCGTCCCAAATAGCCCAGCCCCAACTAAAACACGCAGCTTTTCTCGATTGCAGCCAGATCTCTCCCCAAACGAAGCTCGGCTCCTCCAGTCTCCCACTGACCACTCAAACGGGGCAGATTTTGATTGATTCACCAAAGATCGAGTTGCGCAAACCCCGCCTCTCGGGCTTCACTTTTCTCAGAGCGTGCCTCAACAAAAGGGAAGACAAATAGCCCTAGACAAACTTTTGTTACGTTTTTTGCCTTTTAATTATGTATTAGCATAAAGGCCGGGCTTTTTTGTATGTCTGTGTGAAGGAGCAAAAGAAAAAAGAAAAGGGAGGAGAAAAGCAAAATACAAACAGCGTCCAGCTAAACAGCTGATTGAATTTACTTAAGTACATTTTGTGTAAATCTGTGATGCGCGTGTAACATTATAATAATCTCCACTGGCACGTTTGGTCGTTTCATTTTTATTTATCCTGATAACTGAAAAGAAAAGAAGTTGCGTTGCTGTGCCAAAGGCGTATTTACGTACATATGATGCACGTATGCATGCATGTATGTATGTGTATGCACGGTATATAATTATTTCACTAGATGTTGAAAATCACCCTCATCGAGGCATATTTTTAGCGCCCCAATGTCTCCTGATAAGAGGGAGTCACGCCATCGCCCTTCTTTTTGTACCGATCGCGCGTTTCCTTGCGCTTTTCTCCCTCCTGAGAGAAGACGTGTGTCTATAAGCACAGATACAATAATCCTTACTAATAAATGTATCTCACGCTGTGTCGATGTCAATAACAATGTTTTACAACACTGGAACCCTCGGATTCCTGATCTGTGAATTATGATCCGTGCAAGTTTAAAACAAATACGGGCAACTGGGATTTAGGAATATAGCGGCCATCTGGCGCAGGTCCCCAACAATGCAACCCAATCTTTATTTCACTTCAACTCTGCGAGGACCCCGTAAGACACCAAAAAGGAATCAGTGACTGCCGAGAACGTGATACAAATAATCTTATTACAACAGGGTTTTTAAGACAAAAAAAAATCACCTACATACGCTATACAGGTGTTGGTTGTAATATATTGTAATGCATTATATACAACTAGGTATAATAAATCAATTTAACTTATTTTAGTACTAATCATGAGAATTAAACACGATTTGTAGCTATAGCTTTATAATGTTTATTCCACCGTCGAAGCTTTAGAACATGAAAGTAAAATTATGCGAGCGTACTTCCAGCAATGCGTGCTCCAGCTTTGACGTCAGCACCTGAAAAAAGTATTCAGAAACCCTACACGTATGCATCCCGGGCCGTAGCCTCCACGGCCGGCCCCCACACACGGTGCGCCCCCCAGCAGACAAAGAGAGCGCGGCGTGCAGCTACATATGCTGAGATTTAGACCTTCCTTAGGCTGACACCAGAGGCACGTGAGCACCAATCCCCTCCAACAAAAAAGCGTGCGCGAGACCCAGATCAGCATCCCCCCTCCCCCCCGCTGAGAAATGCAGAACGTCCAATCACGCAATAAATACTCACAGTGCATTTCAAAGCAATAAAAGATGTTTTAAATTTAATGATTGTATAAATAACACTGTATGTTACAATGCTGAATGATTTAATGCCAAGTACTGCACTGAGAGTACAACCAGGGGGAATTAGCTTTCACCTAGTTAGGAATTCGGGTAGTTACCGAAACAAAACAGTTGTCTCTTGCACGGATTGACACGTCTTCTGGACCAAAGCCCGCCATTCTCCAGTCTAGCCGTCAAAATTGGTGCATCACAAGTCAAAGACCATCACTGGCCAGACTAAACTAAGACAGATACATACCATGTGGTGTTATTCTTCCAAATGTCGTTTCCAAAGAGCTGAGCGCAGACAAAGCAGTAATGTAATTATTTCTTCGGGGACTGAGTGTTAATCACATTTACAGCCCAAAGACCTTGAACTCCTTTTGGTTTTAAATGAATTTGGCAACGTTTGGATTATGACTCTCCATCGCGCGGGGGGGGGTTTATTTAAAGAGAAGTTTATGATTTCCAGAAGCAGATGCAGGCTTGATATATGTAGGTGCGCTTTCTCTACAAAGGGTACATAGGTCCACTGGACACTATAGGATTGCTGTGGAATCTTTTTGGTGCTTCGTAAAACAATAATTATACCAGTCAATTCATTTTGCAATTGTATTAGGGCAATTA